>CM039594.1:10362613-10437457 GCA_022457205.1 Saccharum spontaneum | reverse complement strand
GTAATTACAGTGATTGATAAGTTTTAAAAAAATTGTCTCTAGAGAGGTTGTGACATTAATGCCAAAGGATACAACCTAGCTGCTTGGGAAATGGTGACATTGCCAAAGATTAAAGGGGGGCTTGGAGTCAAAGATCTGTATGTGCAAAATGATGCTTTACTGTTAAAACATTTGCAGAAGTTTTAGAACAAGGTTGATGTGCCATGAGTGCAATTAATTTGGGCTACATATTATCAGCAAAAAGTACCACATCTAGGTCCTTTCAAAGGATCTTTCTGGTGGAAAGATATTCTAAAATTATATAATAAATTTAGAGATATAGCTCATTGCTTGAATGGTATGGGGGATACAGTGGGTCTTTGGGAGGATAATATTTAGCAGCAATCATTTTCATCTCTATATCCAAATCTGTATGCTTATGCTATCAACAAGAAGCTATCAGTCAAGTCTGCCTTAGCTGAATCAGATTTGCTACAATTGTTTAGGCTACCTATGTCCAGAGTGGCTTATAATGAATTTCTCATCTTCAAGGAACATATTAATACATTCAGGGATAACAGTGATCAAACTGACATCTGGATTTGCAATTGGAATGGGGGCCTGTATAGTTCCAGAAAATACTATAAGAGCCAATTTGATCAGCTTGCACCTCCTGCTCCTTTCTGCTGGATTTGGAAAGCAAAGTGTATGCCGAGAATAAAGTTCTTTGCTTGGTTGCTGTTAGTGGATAGGCTAAACACTAGAGACATGCTAAGAAGAAGGCACAAGCATCTAGATGAAGGCTATCATTGTGTTCTATCGTCTCCTTCGCCAACTTCCACCGGTTGGGGCTCGACCTCCCCTGCACCACTTCATGCGTGGCCTCCTATTCTTCCACGGCATTTGCCTCCATGCCTAATGCCAAATGGGGTCCTCCACATCGCAACCTTCATCACGCTGTGTGAGGCCTTCCTAGGGATCCATCCTCACTTCGCACTGTGGAGGTGGTTGTTTAGGGTGGTGCCCTTGTTTCCCGACGGCGTCTTTCCGGAGATGGGGGGTGCCTAGATCTAGGTGCGACCGCATGCTACTGGTTGGTACCTCACCCTCACCTGTCCACTGGGCTTCGACAGTGAGATGCACTGGAGGAGGCGCTAGTTCTACCTCCCCAACATGGTTCCAGTGCTTCCCTCCTTCTTGGAGGAAAGGTGAGGCACCGCCGCCCTGGCCTCGTGGTGGCTATTCCCCCTGGCAGGGGAGGCCATGGAGGTCCCTGCGCTCATGGGGGCCATTGAGGCCTTGAAGGTGCAGGGGCTGACTAGGCCGGTGGTGGTGCGTACATCAGCGTTGGATTCTCCCATTGAGGGAGAGGGCGCACCAGCTATGTAGCACCAGGGGATCACCGACCCGATGATGGACTTCCCTTACCCCATCTCGGAGGAGCTGCTCTGGGTGCTGATGATCGAGGCGGTCGGCATGAACTATCCGGGGGCAGGCGTTGGGCCTCCCCCTTCAGCACCGAACATCCCCTCTCGTAGGCCACCCATTCACCAGGATGGTGTCAGAGCCCCCGGTTCCCCCTTCTGAGGCGGAGTGGATGTGGACGGTGACACCTCCGATGGGAACACCGGGTGCGCTTGTGCTGGCGTTCGGCCCACCTCCGACGGTGGCTCTAGCTCCAGCGGTAGCTCTGGCTCCGGTGGCCTGCGCGGTGGAGGTCGGTGGTGGGTCACAAAGGTGCCAGAGGAGTCCTGCCAGGTGTGGGTGGAGTCCACCCCGCTCATCATCCCCTCGGAGGGACTGGTAAGAGTTGTGCTTGCTTCTCCTAGCCTTCATCGTCGTTCTTGACGCCAGCGCTCTTGTTGTGTGCAGGGGCTTCCCTGGAAGGACGGTCATCAAGGTAGGTTCCTCGAGCGGCGGTGAGCCTCCCCGACGTCGGGCTCGCCTGGTGCTGCCCTCCCCATCGGCGGCTGGATTGGGTCAGCGTGCTCCCTCATCGGGAGCGCTCTCCCACGGCGCTCTAGCCACGTTCCCCGTGGAGGCGGTCGAGGCGTTGCGGAAGGAGCAAGAGGATGCCCTTGGGGCCACCGAGGACGCCCGAAGGGAGGCCAAGGAAGAGCGGTTGGCGGCGGGGACAGCGGAGAAAATCCATGATGCGGCGCAGGCAGAGGCAGCCCATCTGAGGGCAGAGCTCCAAGGTATGGGTCATTCCCTTCCCCTTTTGCTTCTCATCAGTGCCACCATGCAGGCCACGCTTCCAATGTTCAGCTCTAATGTCCCTCGTTCTTGTCGATGTAGGGTCGAGGGAGGAGGTCTGTCGCCTGACGGAGTAGCTTCGTGGGACCCAGGAGGAGGTGGGCAGGCTGTGAGCCCACCTTGAATCCTAGGGCACGGAGTCAAGGGAGCTTTGTGCCACAACTTTGGGGGCTTGCCACGCCCTCTTCCCATGGGGGTGTGCGACAACGCGACGGAGGTGAACAAACATCTCTACACTGCGCCGGCACGCTTTCGCGAGGCTGTGGAGGAGGGCATCCGGTAGGGAGCGGCCTCGGCACTACCAGTGGTGCACTTCCTCTTCCCCAGCTTGGTGGACGTCAGCGAAGTGGCGGAGGGATTCCCTGGGAACACCAAGGACTCTGATGTGGCGTTCCTGATGCCCCGCCTGGAGGAAGCTGCCGATGCCGTGCTGTCGATCGCTCCACTGGTGGAGATCCTCCATGGCCCTTTGCTAGAGCACGAAGGGTGACGACCGCGCGTGCTGCCTCCCTTACTCCTGTGAAAGAAAAAAGGTCAACTAGTGTGTGTTATGGGGTCATACTGTGGGGTGCTGTCCCCAAAACAATTGAACGTTTTATAAATATTAAGTTTGTTTGTTTGCCATTTCTTCATCGCGCCTGTTTTTTGGCTTCTCGGTGCACTTGACCTTCTTTTAGTTGATATTTGGGGTCTCTTTTCCCTCGAGATCCTTGGTCGTGCCATGGGTGGCTAGGGTTCATGACCCCTTTCGATGGCACAGAGGTGTTGGCGTTAGGTCGAGGAGTCGAGAAACTCAAATAGACCGGGACGAGAAGGTCGAGTTGGCTCGGGGAGCGGTGCACGCATGGTAGTTCATGCTTACCGGAAGGAGGGGGAATTAGCGGCAACCAAGAAGCGAACCTAATATTTAGTTCTAGGAAGGTGAAATACATGAATTAAAGAGGAATAATCATGTAGCTTTCCGTTCTTCTCCTGAGTGCTTGGCAGAGGGTAGAGGTGGTGGTGTCCCGGTTCAGATCAGGCACTAGACCCTCGGGGTGTCAGCTTGGCGAAGGTCTTCCCTTATGGGGGAAGGGCCGGAGCTCCCCTCAACCGGGTCAGTCCCCCTTGGGGGACCAGGCGCCAAAGTGGAGGGACCTGCCATGCCACTGTTGTTGCCGGGTGCGCCGAGTGTGTTCCGAGGGCCCGATGGGCCGGTCATTGGCGCTGCCTCATATTCGCCCTCTATCGCCGTGAGCCCCTAGGGGTCTCGGTGTGGTCTCCGCCATCACCCATGGGGGGCTAGACAAGTTTCCATTTTCAAAGCTCGCACTCTGCCCCAGTGGCCTCCGGGTCCTCTTGCCACGCCTGTGTGCGGCTCGCCCCCTCATAAGGTGGCTTGAGTGGCTGTGGGACCTTGGTTCGGCGATGCGGGCTCTTTTGCCTCCCTAGCTAGAGCCATGCCATTGGCACAATGATGCTCACAGGGTGTCGTGTCGTGCCTAATGTTGCTGCAGTGATGTCCGAGATCACTCCCTTGGAGGGTCCTGAAGAAGGCGCACAGCTAGGGGCATCGGCCCCTGCCATGCCGGAAAGGATGGGGCTCTAGGGCGCCTCGCTGATAACAAGGTGCTCTAGCTCCATCTGGAAGGATACCGTCGTACTCCAGGGGCAAATCTGGGACGTAGTACCAGAAGAGGTGGAGCGGCGGGAGCGCCTCGCCAGTGGCGACCTGGTGGGAACGTTGGCTAGCATGTAGAACATCTGGCGCCAATCTGACACGATGGGGTTTGGACCCTGACTATGTCAGATTTGTCAGGCCAGGACCTCAAGATATGCTTTCAGAAGTCCTAGCGGTGGGGGTGACGCCGGGAGCTCGTTGCTAGCCGGTGCAGCCCCATCGAGCGGATGAAGCTCGTCATAGTAGTCGAAGATGTAGCCCAGGCTCCTAAAGTTGAGGACCCGGCCCGGAGTGAAGGCGCCAGCTGTGATGAAGAACTCACCAGGGAAGCAGACACCGTCATCTAGGGTGGTGCCGCTTGCTCCAGCGATGAGGTAGGTGGCTCCAGCCACCATAGAATCTGAATCACACTTGATGCTGCCCCCTACCTGGCGCGCTAGCTGTCGTAGGGTCAGAACCACAACAAGCATTGTTGTTTAAGTTGGTGTCAGAGTACGTGCCTCTAGTGGCTTGGGTGGACTCAAGAACGCAAGAATCAAAGAGAGGACGCAATAGTTTATCCTCGTTCGGGCCAATCGATGCTTGTCGGGGTTGTAGCCTCGGGTTGTCTCAAAGCACCTCCTAAGTTAGCAGGCCGTGCAGCCCACGGCACAATGGATAACAAAGGCCCGAACGACCGAGGCCCAGTGAAAGCTGAGCAGAGTGGGCCAAGCACCAAGGCCGGGGTCATCCCCGACCCCTTCCACCTGCCTTAGCACACAGCGCTCGCAAGACGCACGACCTCTCCCCGTCATGACCCTCGAGAGGGATTGGGGGAGGTCGAGCATAGCTAGGGGTGCTTGCTCTGACCAGAGCAAGCATGTCGCACTGACCCCGCAAGGACCGAGGGGACAACAGTCACCTCGGCCCGATCAGACACCATCCTTGGCCATACCGCACTGACCACACAACACCGCACCGCAGTGGCAACGGGTACGATACCCGCCAACCAAATACGGACCGACTGGACGCCCATACAATCCCACCCACTATGGGATGAGATCCATGACAAGGGACTCAACGAAAGGGCCATCCAAACCGGCAGAGTGCCCCAACCCCAAAGATCGAGGTTGTGGCCCTCGGCCTAGCAAAGCGACCAAGCGAACAATGACCTAGGGCAGCTACCTACTTTGGGTACGACGCCCCTGGGAACAAGGAGACAATGACGAAGGTCATGACGGACACCGCGTTGCACAGGACGCCTGAGGAACCACCATCAAGGCTACAGTGCCGCCACGGCCGGCACAGTAGCACCACGTCACATCCTGCTGCAACGTGGCAAGAAGACCATGACGATAGCCACGACCGGACGTGCACCACAAGACAGCGTAGCTTGCAAGCCAAGTTAGCTAGGCTCTTCCTCAGGCTCTTGACCCTTTAGTCAGGAGAACCTCCTCTTTGTACAAGCCCTAGCCCTGAACTCTATATAAGGGTAGCCAGAGCACATCCTCTACCATTCCATTCATTCACCATTGTAGTAGGGCTCCTGGAGCTTCTCTTCAGGTAGCCCTCTACCTAGCATAGGACCTTTCACCATTCTTGCACCCCCCTATTGTAAAAACTTCAGAGCATTCAAGCGAGGAACACGCACTCGATCATCTCTGAGGCTGGATGTAGGGCTCCGGCCTAAACCAATATAAACCCTCGTGTCTATTGGATGCTACCATCGTCTTCCTAGAGTAGTGCGGCAATTGTATAAGTTTACTAGTCTGGTTTACAAAACACCGATAGTTGGCGTGCTAGGTAGGGTGACAGTCGTGCACTCTCATTTGTTGAGAAGGAAGCGATGGCTCCTCGCACTGCCGGTGGACTCGCTGGTGGAATGGCCCTCACCAGCCACATCCTCCACAAAAACTACGTGTTCACCAGCATCAAAGTCCCAGCACCCGCGACCGCCCACGGCTAGGACCCAAACCTCTGTCATAGAGATCTGAGACATGTAGCCCACAACGAACACACTCTCGAAACTGCCTCCAGTGGCAGCATCCTGGAGTTCACCTACCCAGAGGGACTAGTACCCTCACTCACTGCCGGCCACGGCTAGGCCTCCTATTCGGGAAGCCAAAGGTCCACGGTGTTGGACCCTCATTTTGGAGGTCCAAGTGCATTTGTATTTGCACTAGGATCAATCGCAAATATGCACTAAATAACAGAAACAGCACACAGATTGATTTAATATAAAATACCGAGCTTTATTAATAACATAAATAATAAGGTTTTACAATAGTCAAAGTCTAAATGGCATAGCCATAGGCATTACATAACTAGCGATGTTCTTTTACAGCGGAGCGACAATTTATTACAATGGGTGGTGGCTACTACAACGAATACTATAGCAAAGCGATACTTTACTCCACAGGCACGCTTGAGTGTGGTCAAATCCCTATGTCCTAAAACTCCTTTTAGTGTAACCGTAGGTCCTTGCGTGACTCCTAGTCCTTGTGGTTCGCCTCCTCGTCGATGTCATAGTCCTCCTCAAGGTCAATATCTATGAGTTAACAAAGAGTGAGTACATAAAGTACTCAGCAAGCCCTAACAAAGGATGCGGTGATGTGGATGGTGGAGGCGGTGGTATTATTAAAAGAAAGGGTTTTGGGCCCTGGGAGAGCATTATCCTTCCCGCTAGTTCCCGAGTTGCGACAATAATTAAATAACATTATTAGCATAGTTATCACATGTAAAGCTAATCAAAGGAGACCTCATCCTAGTGGTTGCCCATTCTAAGGATGTGACTATTTGAATAGGATTATTACACTCTGCAGAGGGGTACATTTTTCCCACATGATAGACACAGTCCAACCATGATTAGTGGTAGGATAGGCCTACCAAGATCTCATACCCGGATGACGCGACCTTAGGCTTTCATATAATTCCACTACGGTCTACTCAGGGATCGGAACCCACATAATATCGGGATGATCACACAGCACCCCAAAATATCCAGTGGTTGGATGATCACATAGCATCCAGTCATATTACAAAAGTGCTCGTGCACGACACAACAATAACTTTTACATGGAAGACCACATAGCAACCATGCCGACTATTGGGCATTCTTAACGTCACTACCAAAAGTAGACTTAGTTTTCTAATTCTGATAACGACGCCAAAAATGCCAAACCTACCCCTCATGCCACTTAAGCCAAGTTGTCATCCCCAGCATGACATGAGAGACGCGGTATTGAAATATGCATTTGCTCATCAAGATAAATAATAAAAGGGATCTGCAAGCGCACAGATTAATACCGATGTAGCATTTTAACCGGGAAGTATTCCAGGTATCGTTATTTATATTTTTACCACTGGGAAGGGATTTCTAAGTATCATGGTTGATAATGGAATGAGAATATGAAACTGAGTACACATCATTGCATGTATAACCGAGAGTATTTATCAATCTCTTTATACAGGTATAAATGTCACATTAAGTAAAGGTAAAGTGATAATGGTGACAAAGATAATTAATCTGATTAGCTAGCCACATATAATAATGATAAGCACCTCAACAGATATTCTAGCAAGTCATTAGCATGGAATTAGGATGAACTACAAAGATATTCCCTAAGTTATTATTAACTATAAAGTCTAGCATATCATAGTTAGTGCAATTATACTTGGCAATCATGGTGAGAAAAGACTATATCCATGCATAGTGAATATTAGCAAGGAAGATGAAGAACATAGCAATCACTCCCCTGTAATAGTGTTGCTCTGCCTGCCCTATAAACGAGAGGGGAACTATATAAGAATCAACGAAGCTGTCACTATCGCGAACTACCCCACAATCCGGCATATAGGGTGCAATCGCAGATAAATACGGTATAGACACCACGTCTACACAATAATTATCATTCACCCACTGTACACATGGATAAACGCTATACGATCCTAGGCATGTATATAATTCCAATCTAACTAAGCCAAGCATATAACTATGATAAACTAAGAACAATATAATTGCAAATATAATCAAGTAGAGCAAAGTCATAACCAATATATTGAAATAGAACAAAGTCATATTCATAATATTGAAGAACAATGATGAACAATTGAAGAACAATAGAGGAATTACCAAGAATCCTCTTGACAGATCCGGGAACCAATCGAAGATTGACTCCTTCTAGTTCTAATCCTATGTAGCTATGCTAACTAGAGATCTAGTTGATGTGGTGGCTCTAGGGCTTGATCAGAGGCTCTCCTCCTGAATTAGGGTTTGAAGTATGAGACGAGGGGCTCTCCTCCAGGGGCAGGGGCCTTGCTTATATAGCCCTTTCGGATGAATCTGGGCCGTCGGATCAAACCGACATTGAACGGACGGTTTTCCTTAATCCTCTAGGTCGGTGGAGCATAATCCTCGAGGCGGAGCCTGATTGGCTCCGGGGCCAGGGCGGGCGCCCTAAGGACCAGGGCGGGCACCCTGTGTCCGGCTCCGTTACGCCTCCCGTTCGTTCTCGTGGCTTCTGGACTCTTCTAGATGTAAGATAATTACGTGTTCGGTTAATATCCCGTCATTAATCCGACATGTGGGCCTTTCTTCCGTATTTCCTGATAACCCCCTGCAGAAATAGATAAACAGCAAAACTCGTGGAATTCTGTCAGATAAAACCCTAAGTCTAGGTGTTGGTTTCATTTAGATCCTTTTCTCTATTTATTTGATAGTTATAATTGATACTTAAGGACCGTCAACAAACTCCCCCAAGCTTACCTCTTGCTCGTCCCTGAGCAAGGAGAGACTCAGTAGTTGCTGAAATGCCTTTGAATTTTGACGGTACACATGCTTTCAAATAGAGTCTCATCTCTGAGTTAAAGTAAACTGTCAAGACTTAAAACTTACTCATTATACCTTTCACCATGGGGCTTGCAACCGTCACCTTTGTCTTGAGCGGTTAAAAGATAGAACAATCTAGTCAAGCGCCATGTCTCTTATTCTTGATTAGCTATAGCTCTTGGAGTTTTTTGCAGATTTTCAAATAAAACTCAGAGATTCCTTGTATGACTCTCTCAGGTCTCTCTTTTGTGGTATTTCTGGATCCTCACCAAGGCAGTAATGATGTCTGCCTTCTCTCAAAGCAAAGTATGTAGTATTTGTGGTATAAGGCAGAGTGACATTGCCTTCTCTCTCATACTATTCTAATAAGGCTTTTGATATCTGGAGCTCATCGGTGGGAGATAAAGTATACATACTTATAAGACATTTATTGCATAGTCAAACCATGGATCCAGAGAAACAAGCCAATAAGTCAAATCAAGATGTGCATGTGTGGCGAATAAATGGTGTATGGTGGTAGTGATGATAACAATGATGAAAGTCTAATTCTACTTTTACTCTTTTTAAGGGGATACGTACCTTTCTTGCTTTTAAAGCTCTTGAGGAGAATGAGGTGCTCTATATTTTCTTTTTTTTTCATCGAGGTTCCGAGCACTTGCTCCTTTTTATTTCCTCGTATCTTTTTCTTTTCGAGGTTCCGGGCACTTGCCCCTTTTTATTTCCTCGTATAGAGCACTCATCTCCTTAGAACAATATAGCAAGTGGTAGTAACCAAAATAGCTTGAGCATTTATTTCACAGAGGATAACAAGAATAGGAAAATATTTTTGGCTATTCTCTCCCGGATTAGGAGTAGAATAATTTTATGTGGATCTGGAGATGAGAATGAGTGGATATATGTGGATGCGTACTTCCGGAGTAGAAGCAGCATGTATGAGTGATCGTGCAAGTGAATCTTGATTTTAACTGCATGACAAGCTCCTAAGGGTCTACACAGCTTGACTACACTCAATGCTCATAAGCAGTAAAAAGTAAAGGTATGGCTTAAAGTCTAGCAAGCATGTATGTATGGCTGTGGTAGGAACTTACTCTCATCATACAGGAACTCATCATGTAGCATTTTAAGATTTTTAAAGATAAAATTCTCCAGAATTCTAGCATCTCTACGAATAGATAAACAGCAGCTCAACCTTCCCATATCATATCCGTTAACAACTTAGACTTTAGATCAAGTTCTCTTCCCACAAGTTCAGGTTTAGAGCAAGCTTTAAATGATAACAGTTATGTAAACTTAGAGAGAGAACTTTAAATTTGAAAATTAGGCAAAACAACTATTCATCATATCCATGCTAGAGTTTTATTATTATTTAGATTCAGTTTAGCATAGCCACTTTATTTATTTATTAAAACACACTAAGCAAAAGATATAGGTATATATATATAAGCACAAAATCTTTATTTGGTTTTTTTATAGTTATGTATATTTTTATTTTTATAGGGTAGAAGTATATATAAATATAAAGATAAAGATAGAAATACTTAGCAAGATAATGGAGGTGCTCTCCCCCAAGCTGGATCTTGACATAATCTCTTCTGATGAAGCTAGCAGATGGCGGAGGTGTATTTGAAAGTCGGCAGCACCCTGACAGCGATTAGAATGTCCTCTGTCTGCTAGTCTCCTTGAATTCTGTGAAGCTCAAATAGACAACAAAGCTTTGTGGAACTGATTAAGTGTTAGCATAAATATCTAGCCTTTATCATGCTGAGCCTCCTTGATTTTTTTATGTTGTTTTTTTTCTTTTATAAAGCAGAAGAAAATATTTATGTATTTATTATATATATATATATATTTTATGCCACCACAGTGAATGTACTTATGGGTTTTATGCCACTCGCATACTCACATGGGGCTTTAGGGTTTTTAACATTTTTATTTTCTTTTTAAGATAGTATGAATATGATTAACTAAGCAAACTATTTAAGATAAAGTAAATAATTAAAAAGGAAAGAATAACTACCAAGTTACCTCTTGGCAAGGCGTTCGGTGTTTTTAAGTCCTCCGAACGGGACTCTTATTCGTTCAGTCGTCCTGGGACTTGGTGGATGGCGTAGTCGGTGGTTCCGGCGGCGCCTCCTCTTCATGTACAACTGTCTTTTCTTTCCATACCTGTCTCGGTGCTTTGGTCTCCTCAGGACAGTGTTGGTTGAGTGGTATATCTTCAGATCTTACCACTTCTCCTTCATAATCTGCCCATCCGTCCTTGATGACCTGTTGCTTCTGATTGTGGTTACGCCGCCTTCTTCTTGTCCTGACCTGCTTGGATTCTTCAAATACATAGTTAGGGTCAGTAAAGTAAAGACGTACCTTCTCAGAGGGGAAGTGCATGTGGACTTCTCCAGTTCCAATGTAAATGATTGCTTTAACAGTACTTAGGAATGGTTTTCCAAGGATGATGGGTGGATCATATTCATCTTCTCCCATGTCAATAACCTGAAAGTCTGTATGAACAAAGTGATCGTCTATCTTGACAGGGACGTCAGTTACTGTACCTTCGACCTGTCGGAATGTCTGATCTGCCATCTGGAGCTGAATATATGTTGGGTTTAAGGGCATGGTTCCGAACAGAAGTTCATAGGTGACCTTGGCCATTATGTTGACGCCCGACCCAGTGTCGTAAAGTGTCTTGTAGAAGTGGGACCCATTAATGGAGCAATAAATGCTTGGCATACCTGGGTCATCCTTCTTAGGCAAGAACGGTGACTTGAGTTGGCGATCTTGACCTTTGTGCACGGCAGTGACCATCTTAGCTGTCTCGGTCCATACTTGCTTCTTGCTCTTGTTCCTCCTGTTGGTCCTCTTCCTTGGTTCATATTGAGGTTGCTCTGGGATTTGTGCGGTCTTGTTCTTGAAGGAAAACGTTTCCTTCCTCCCCTTGATGTAGAAACTGATCTTGGCAGCACTAGCATAGATGACAGCTCCCGCGGTGTTCAGGAATGGTCTCCCTAGGATGACGGGAGCCCTCTCATCAGAACCGGTCTCTATCACTACGAAGTCTGCTGGAGCGTACGAGGAACCAACTCGGACACAGATGTTCTTCAATATTCCTCTCGGGAAACTCAGTGTCCTATCTGCAAGCTGCAAACACATGGTTGTTTCTAATAATGGTTGTGAAAAGAGTTTTTCATAGAGTACCCTGGGTATGATGTTGACGCTGGAGCCAAAGTCACAGAGTGCTTCTAGGAAGTCTCGTATGCCGATGGAGATCGGGATGACGGGGCGTCCTGGATCGCCTCTCTTGACCGGCAGACGGCCAATACTGTAACACCCCGGGTGTTATCTTGCCTCCTAATGCACTTGCTTCACATGAGTATAGCCTTATCATAGGCATCTCATCTTGTTGCCTAAGTTTAAGTAAGTGAAACATGCTTGTGCCATTATGTTTCTTTGTCTTGTAATGCTATGATCATGTGTGCAAATGTAAGTTATTGCTTTGAATGTTTGTAAACATGTTAGGATTGCTTAACTATGCATTTGGAGCATTTCTCATGTTAATAGCTTATGCTAACTTAGCTCCTAAAGTGTTGTTTTCCATGCTTTGTTAGTATAGTGTGCTAGCTGACCTCTCAGAATCTCCATCTTAGAGTTTGAATCAGTCCAAGTCAATTATATCAAAGTTGTAGTAAATTTTATAAGCTTCAACTTTGTCAATTGACCCATCTCATGATTCAGCTCTTAAGCCTGTCAAAACTGCAGTTTACTACTGTTCTGGAATTCTGTTAGTTCCCAAAAACAGATTCTATTCCTTGATCTATATCTCGCAAACTATGCTAATTCAAGCTTGACTCCTTAAAGCAAAGTTGTAGAGAATTTCCTGAGCTACAAGTTTGTCAATTGGCACTTTGGCTAATTCGGCCTAGTTCATGAGCTACAAGGTCTGGAAGTTCATGCTGTTTTGGGTCCCTGAAATTTTGCTAAGTGTTGACTGAACTTGCAGTTTTCAGTTTCATGGTACCCATATTCGGCAAAGTTTAGTTTCCAAACCATTTTGATTCTGGGCAAACTCCTATAAGAAATGTTGGAGTACTCATATAGCTCTATCATCGGCAACAATTGGTTAGCCGAATCATCATTCAGTTTAGGAGATACGAAGTGGAGAAAAATGCAGTTTCAGTTAGTTTGAAACTGAATTCAGTTTTCAAGTTTCGGGTACCCTACTTTGGAGCTTTGTATCTCTCTAACCGGGCTGAATTAGACTTTGATTCTTTAACCAAAGTTGGAGTACACTTGTAGCTCTACAATTTTGTCAATTATATCACGAGCCAATTCGAGCTAATTTGGGAGTTGTTGGTCGATGAAAAATAGAGTTTCAGTGGTATTTTGTGGTGGTATTGCCAGCTTCTAAGTTGATTTCGAACTGAAGCTCGTCGTGGCCGACTGGAACAGCACTTCGCTGCCGCGTGGCCTCCCATGCCTGTGCCCGTTCGCCACCTTGCCCCTGCATGTGCTCCAATGGGAGTAGAACCGGCGCGTGGCCCTGCTCTCCCTCAGTCTCTCTTTTCACTCGCGTTCTCTCTCGCCCTGCCTCCAGTTCAGCATGGCCGAGCAGCCGAGCGGAGCATCGCCGCTGCCCCTGCATCACCACTGCTGCTGTTGCTTCGCTGCTACTGCTCCTGCGTCACCGCTGCTGCTGCTACGTCGCTGCCGCTGCTCTTGCGTCGCTGCTACTGCTGCTGCGCCGCTGCCGCTGCGGCTCTGCTGCAGCTCGTCGCCGGTGCCGAGTGGTCAGGCCACCTCGGCCGGTCGTGGGCCAAGTCGAACGGCCCCGCGAGTGCGCAAGCAGGCCCTGGCACTCCACCGCCCCTCCTCCTTGCCGCCGGTGAGCCGCGGGCCGGCCGGAATTTGCCATTTCCCGGCGCTCGCCTACTCTCTGTACTGGAGATGAAGAGAAGGACGTCGGAATCAAATTCAAAGAAAGGGAAGGGTCCTAATGCGAATTCTAGACTCATATGAATAGTATTGTTAGGACTTGTTTGCTCGGTTCAATTAAAGTTTCTTATAGGGATCTAACTGTAAAGCCGTGACTCAGATGAATAGTTCCGCATAGTGCAGCTTTTCTTTTTCCTTTTTCTTTTATACATATTTATGGCTGAAACTTTGAAAATTAACATCTCATGCTAGGAAATTCGTAAAATAGAAAATGAGGACTTTTTGGAATCCTTGTGAAATTATCTAGGCAGTATATCTATAATATGGCATGTTTTAGTTTAAAGTTTTAGCTGTAAAAATATATTTATGCAACTAGGTTTTGAATGCTAGTTGGATCTGTTATTTTTAATAACTGTAAATATATAACTCCAAATGAAGTGAAATTTTTGTGGCATGTTACTCTTGTGATGTATGATGTCTAGTAAAAATTTCAAGATTTTAGGCTTGATAGTTTAGGAGCTATAAAAATAACAAATGTTATATGCTACTTTGCTTCTATTCTGGACAGTGCTGCATGTATGCATTGTTTGGCTCATTTAAGTTATGAATCATGCCTTGTTGATAATAAATGAGTTGTAGTACTTTTCATAATCTTTTCAAAAAGCTAAAGATCACAATTTTTGGTCAAGTATATGTTTAGTTATAGTTGTTTAAAGTACTGTGGCAGTTTCTGCCCAAACCCAGAAAGCATTGCTTTGTGTGCCATGTGTGACCGTGTTAGTGGCAGAATTAGTTTTAGATGTTTATAGAAAAGTTGTTCACAATTTGTTAAGCTTTCTAAAAAGTCTAGAACCATAATTATTGGATTTATAAAACTCAAGTTATAGGAGTTTAAAGTGGCATATCAGATTCTGTCCATATTTTGGACAGAGATGCAATTATTTAATTAATTGACCATTTTAACTATAGAATCATCTTAAGATGATTACAAGAAAGTTGTATGTAACTTTATAAGCTTTCCATAAAGTTGAGAATCATGTTTGTTGGAGGTCTAGAACTTCATTTATGCTTCTCGGAAGTTTCTATCAGCTTTCTGTCTATAATTGTACCACTGCTGTTGGGCTGCATGTGTGGTGTTACTCGTGCAACTAGTTTCATGGTGTAAATGATGTTTACAGTGGTTTTGGTAAATACAAAAGTTGTAGATAATTATCTTATCTTGCTTGTGTTAAATTTTCATGATCCCAGGTCTGATAGTTTAAGAGTTGCATGCTTAATAAGTCTACTGTCAGATTTTAATTACCTTCTGTGCAGACTTTAAAGATTGGCATGTTTGGTCATGATAACTTGGGAACCATGTTGAGATGATTAAAGATGAAATGTAGATAATTTCATACGCTTTCCAGAATGTCTTCTTGCAAGTCATTGGGATTTAGGGATCTCCAGTTATGATTGATTTCCTGAGCTACTGTATGGATGTCCAGAAAGTGATAGATTTTAGTTGTAGTGCTTTGATTAACTTTGCCATGCTAGTGTGTTGAAGTGTGACTCATACCTTTGACAGTACTTGGGTTGGTACCCTAGTATCTTATAAGACTTGTGTCTTGATTGATGTGCTTGCAATCTTCTATGTTATGCCCTAATAAGGATTAAGTTAATTAGCTCTAGGTGTTTATGCGAACTTTGGTATGCTTGTTTGATTACTTTGTTTATTTCACTCCTATGCATTCATACACATGCATTATTGCACCTCATTTAGGTACGCTAGCTGAAAAACGTGAAGGACGTGATGTGGCGTTGGAGCCAAACCCGAAGACGGTGTTTGGTGGATCCATCCCGAAGAAAGAAGGACCGGACAAGTGGTAGATTAGAGGTTGCTCGCCAAGTGACTTCATCTGACATACTCTAACTTGAGTCAGATCCCAGGCAAGCCCCGGAGCATTATAAGCCTCCTATTTTATAAAAGTTATTCTTATTACCTGAATTATAATTATATATTGTTGCATTAAGTTATAGGAGTTGAGTGAAATCGTTGTTGCATTACTATCCTTGTCCACCAGAATCACGGTTACCTTATTAGGTCAGGATCGAGTAATTTGCTTAGCCATGCTTAGATCGGTAGAAGTCGGGTGATTTTCTGTCACCTGCGAGTTATAGGCGAATACCTGGCTATGGTTAGCAGTATTTGTGAATCTTGATAAGTAACCAAGTGTTGTGAATAAGTGGAGACCGGGCGGAGTCTTATGGGGTTTTGGACTATAGTGATTCCGTCTGTGTCGATTAAGGACCGATCGTTGCTCGTCCCTCTTGTCATGTTGAACGCATGCCTCACATTTAGCTGGCCGAATAAAGTACCTTTCGACCGCGAAGCTAGCGACACTTTTCGAGCCGGGATAAACTCGGGTTGGCAGACTGGTGTTGAAGGGGGTGTACGGGGACGCGAAGAGTAAGCCCAAGGTGCGTCCTGGCAGTCGGGCGGTCCCTGGGTAGTGCGATCCATGATTGTTATCCCGCGGCTTCTTGGAAAGTGTCATTGGTGATCTACGCGACCCTGACGGGGGAAGCATGGTTTGTGTGAGGAATAAATCTCCAGCTGGATAGGAATTCGATTCGAATCGCCGTCGCTCCCGGTTAGTGAGCACTTGACTCGAGCTACGGCATCGTAGTGTTAATGATGGAACACGGATGGTTATGTGGTTAATGTTGGAAATGCTAAACCTGAGATGGTAACCTTTGATGCTAATGGTTAATCAAGTGATTGTTTTAGTAATAGGTGCTTACCTAGCATGAATAGGTTATCATAAAAATGATGCTAAAAGTAGTGATCTTTAGTTATTCCTAATAACTTATGCCTTTCGCAAATGAGTCAAGCCAGTACACTATATAAAGCCTTGCATGCTCCTTGGTGTCATGTTATTTCTGGTTTTTGACGGGTAAGTCTAGCTGAGTACCTTGTCGTACTCAGGGTTTTATCCCCACTTGTTGCAGGTTGCGATGTAACGTGGCGACTGCAAGAGTTGGTTGGCTCCTACCGTAGCGGCGGAGTGTGATCACGGGCATGATCCTTCTGAGTTATCTTCTCTCTAATGCTTTTGTTGGAAGTCGACCTTAGTACTGGCGTATATTTGAAATAAAGGTGTTGTTAGTTTCAAATTACTTTGCTTCCGCTACTTTTAAACTTAAGTTGTTATAACTTTGTTGGACTCCGATGTATTTTGAATTACTTGTGAAATGGTTGTAACATGTGACTTGTTATGTTGAATCACTACGATCTTGGCTTGTATATTGGTTGGTTTGAAATCCCTCGCGATTTCATTGGACTACCGGAGTTATATGGGCTCAAGTGCGAGAATTTGATCACTTCGGTGATTTTTTTTGTACTTGTGCTCTTATAATTTGGTCGGTTCCGTTACAGCTGGTATCGGAGCAAGATTCAACATTAAACTTGTCGTATGTGTATTTAAAACAAAGGTTTTGTTTTATAAAATCAGTTTTATCAACTTATAGCTATATATAGGTTTGTGAAATCTAAATTTTAAATCTAAAGTATGCCAGTGGTCAATTTCCTTATGCCCATATAAGGATTATTAGGTGGCTTATATAAGTACTAACTTGGGGGTATTTTTATTTATGCATCTACGCCCAGGCCAAGGTATGTATGTGTGATGACTCTCCCACACTATGCTACCCGGCGTGTTAGATTGGTGGTAGCCGTCATATATGAAATAGCCATATATGTCGCTAGTTTACTTTTATGTAACATTGCACCTACGCTCAGGTAAGTGTGAGTTGTGAGAGCATGACCGTACAAACCGCGGTCTAGGGGAGAGCTAGTTTTGGTTACTGGATTATTTACATGTTACACACATGTATATATGAAGGTACTTAATTGTGGGTGATCTGATCGAATGATTCGGGTAGTTTTAGTGCTACATGTACGTATACAGGGGTATATGTATATGGGAGTGCTTAGAATTTCACCTTCTTGTTTCCCTGTGTGCTATATTTGGGGAAATGTTGGGCTGCAATGAAACTTTTCTGCAGGTACGCTAACCACGAATGCGTAAGTCGAATGTAGCTGACGAGTAGCTATATATCGAGAGAGTGCGTGTTATGCCACCGACATAGAACGTGATCGCCACCTTAGGTTGGCAATCTTGTGAGGACGAATAGGACGAAGCATGCATATTCATGATTGTTGCCTTATACATGGCTATGTTCCTCTCACCTTTCTTTAAATGATAAGTAACTTGTGATCAACGTAGTACCCTATCTTTCTTGTGTGAAGCTAAACAAGAATGCTTTACTCCATGTTGCTTGAGAAAAGTGTGTGCTTAGTCTTGCTAGAATTAAGTGTGGTTACATGCTTGAACTTAGAGATATCCTCTAGCTTAGCCAAGTGGTGGATACATTGTTCACCCAAGCGTTTGCCAATGCTTTAGACCTCACCTAAGTAATTGTGATTCTTATTAATGAATTAATTTGGTTGGTCTAAGGTAATAATGTTTAGAGCTACTAGAATGATATGTTTGTGTGCTCTCTTGTTAAGTAGAACAAAGGCAAGCTTTGTTTTGCTTGTCGAATGTTGGCTGCTAGAACATTTTCTGTTGTAGTGATGCTTTCGTGGCCATCATGGTGTTTTCTGTAGTTATGAAGAATACCAAAGTTGTAGCTAACTTACTTATTTGGCTTGTCCTTAAATTTCAAGACCCTAGGCCTTATGGTTTGGGAGTTATAAATTTTAGAAGTTTGTTGTCAGAATCTGCCCATGTCAGAACACATCTGAATGTTTGGTTTGTTTGACCTGTGTGCATATGGAATCATGTATTGGAGATACTAGAAGAAGTGTAGTACTTTTTCTAAGCTTTCCAAAATGTCTTATAGCACTAATTGTGGTGGTCTAAATCTCTAGTTATGAGATTGCAAAATGGAATGACAGAATCTGTCCAAATCTGGACAGAGATGTCTTCATTATCTTGTTTGGCCTTGTTAGCTATAGAATCATCTTAATATGATATTAAGAAAGTTATAGACAACTTAATAAGCTTTACATAAAGTTAAGGGTCAGCCTTGTTGGGTCCCTAGAACTCCAGTTACGCATTTTCGAAGTTCTTGTCAAATTTTCTGTCCATATTGGTACAGATCTGAAACATTAGCATTTGTGGTCATGTTAACCTGTGATTTAGCTTTTGGTACGAATAACAAACGTGTGGAAAACTTTCTAAGCCTTCTAGAAAGTCTAGGATCACCTTTGTGGGATGTCTACAACCTCAGTTATGGTTGGAACAAGTAACTGCTGTGCTAATGTCTAGATTCTGTGCCCAAGCTACGTTAGTCACCTTAGCCAGCGTTTGTTTTGAGCTAAACTTGTAGTTAGTTCATGCTTGAGATAAATGCTTGTTTGGGTGAGCCTTGTGCTTTGTATTGGTTGCTTAAGCCCATTCATTTGAATTTTCTCAAACGACTGCTTGATTGTGATGTGTATGTGTGCTTGTTATCTAGGTAGTGCCCTAGTTGTCACCTCGTTTGTCCTCGGTGAACATACGAGGGCCACATAACTTTATCCTAGAACAACATTCACGTTACGTAATTGTTTGGTTGTTGTCTTCAATTAGGTTCTCTCTCTTAGGAGCCTGAGCCTGTAGACGTGGTGATTATCCCTTGAATGTTTGTATCCATGTCGTTGTTTAACCGAAAGCCCAAAGTTTAGTTCTCCGATATGTTTGCATAAGCTGTGGATGTTTTGCAACCCTTTTTGTGAAGACTCTTATCGACTGACCAACCAAGTTAACTTTTATCAACGCTAGCCTTTGACCATGGTTCGTACGTTGCCAGTTGTGGAGACCGTACCCAAATCCATGTTGGACCTTCCGGTTGTCTCTCCCAAAGGTTAGCTAGTATGACACAACGTCTGTATGCTGCGGCCTCAAAATTGTTTGTTTGCAAATTCGTGTATCCACCATATCAACTCAATCTTTGAGTAGTACCTAAATTTTGTCCATGAAGTTTGCTTAAGCCATCATCAACCTTCCCAAGTCTCGGATGTTTATCAGTCTTGATCTCATGTTGTTGCCCAACATGAATGAATCTACTATTAATCTTTTATCTGGAACTCATCTCGGTGGATGCAAGTTGTGCATAGAATTTAAGCAAGAGTCCATTGCTCAGTTGCCTTTAGGAATTGAGCTATGTTCCCTTGTGGTGTGTGTGAATTTTTGGATCGCCTCCTCGTTGATTCTAAACCTTGTAACTACCTTTGCTTGCTATCCCTCCTTGTATGGCGCTTGTTCTTACAACCCATTAGTGCCACTTGAAATTTCACTTTCGTTGTGCGTTTAGTAATGGTGTTATGAGTAGCCGCTGATGGTGCCGCGACGAAACCAAGGGCCTCCTGTGGCTGCAGACACATGGCTGGCTGCTTGGCACGCGCTGGTATCACGGTTTCTAGTCATGATCCATTATGAAACGACAGTCGATGTGTTATTTTCTCGTGTTCCTTTTCTTGATTATCTCTCCCAAATCGTATCGTAAGATCCATATCTTAGACCTAAAGTAGTGGAACTTCCTTCTAAAGTTGCTAAGAGGAAAATCTTTGAAGAATAGGTCACCGACATAAACATTAACAGACCGCTAGAGGTGGTAGACAAGTGACTCTAATTAGTTGTCCCAATATTGACGACCACCATCTAGTGAGAAAAATATCTCATCCCTATTGGATAGAAAGGACACACAACACTTAAGGTTGGACAAGTCATTCGTTGGATAAGAATCAATCGTCACATTATGTAAATCTTAACCTTTGTATGCATAATGACCACACCGTCGAAATCAACCATCTCTGGTGTGACCCCTTATCTGTTAACTTCGATGGCAACCATCTGTTCTGCATCAACCACAATTGTTGTGGTCAATAGAGAAGATTTGGAACTTTTAGTGTTGAAAGACAACTAATTAGTACTAGTAGGAAGGTTAATCTTCAGCAAGGTTTTCAACCAACTCCTACCAAGTAGTTTTCTATTAGTTGGTGTCTAAATGAATGAACATTTACGACCAACATAGACCTTGTCTATTGGTTAGTCAGTATCCTATGGCCTCAGAGAATGTTTGTCGTCTATGATCTCACCCTTTTGAAGGTTGTGCTCAAGCCATTTTGGTAGAGGACTGCTTTTCAAACTTTGTGCACATAGAGTCATTTCAACGAGTATACTTCTGATAATTCCGGTCTAGTGTGGAGTTCATACGGCCCATACTATGTTCACTAGAGAAGAAGAGATACTTGTGTATGGTTAGCTTATGGACCAATTGATCTCTATATAATGAGAACGAAGTACTGCGTTGTCTTGGATTCCTCCCAAAGTAACAATGCTTCATGGAAGTCAATGAAGGAAATTCTTCAGACAAATTTTACCATGAAGAGTAAGTATCAGAAAGTGCCTTTGGCCAAATTGTTCACCAATGTTGAAGCTTTGTAGCTGAATGCTATAGCAGAGGTTGGGAACTAGATAACGTGCCTCTCTTCCTTAAAAGGTCTTCAATTCCGAATCTCGGGACGCGATTCTTTTAAGGGGGGAGGGCTGTAACACCCCGGGTGTTATCTTGCCTCCTAATGCACTTGCTTCACATGAGTATAGCCTTATCATAGGCATCTCATCTTGTTGCCTAAGTTTAAGTAAGTGAAACATGCTTGTGCCATTATGTTTCTTTGTCTTGTAATGCTATGATCATGTGTGCAAATGTAAGTTATTGCTTTGAATGTTTGTAAACATGTTAGGATTGCTTAACTATGCATTTGGAGCATTTCTCATGTTAATAGCTTATGCTAACTTAGCTCCTAAAGTGTTGTTTTCCATGCTCTGTTAGTATAGTGTGCTAGCTGACCTCTCAGAATCTCCATCTTAGAGTTTGAATCAGTCCAAGTCAATTATATCAAAGTTGTAGTAAATTTTATAAGCTTCAACTTTGTCAATTGACCCATCTCATGATTCAGCTCTTAAGCCTGTCAAAACTGCAGTTTACTACTGTTCTGGAATTCTGTTAGTTCCCAAAAACAGATTCTATTCCTTGATCTATATCTCGCAAACTATGCTAATTCAAGCTTGACTCCTTAAAGCAAAGTTGTAGAGAATTTCCTGAGCTACAAGTTTGTCAATTGGCACTTTGGCTAATTCGGCCTAGTTCATGAGCTACAAGGTCTGGAAGTTCATGCTGTTTTGGGTCCCTGAAATTTTGCTAAGTGTTGACTGAACTTGCAGTTTTCAGTTTCATGGTACCCATATTCGGCAAAGTTTAGTTTCCAAACCATTTTGATTCTGGGCAAACTCCTATAAGAAATGTTGGAGTACTCATATAGCTCTATCATCGGCAACAATTGGTTAGCCGAATCATCATTCAGTTTAGGAGATACGAAGTGGAGAAAAATGCAGTTTCAGTTAGTTTGAAACTGAATTCAGTTTTCAAGTTTCGGGTACCCTACTTTGGAGCTTTGTATCTCTCTAACCGGGCTGAATTAGACTTTGATTCTTTAACCAAAGTTGGAGTACACTTGTAGCTCTACAATTTTGTCAATTATATCACGAGCCAATTCGAGCTAATTTGGGAGTTGTTGGTCGATGAAAAATAGAGTTTCAGTGGTATTTTGTGGTGGTATTGCCAGCTTCTAAGTTGATTTCGAACTGAAGCTCGTCGTGGCCGACTGGAACAGCACTTCGCTGCCGCGTGGCCTCCCATGCCTGTGCCCGTTCGCCACCTTGCCCCTGCATGTGCTCCAGTGGGAGTAGAACCGGCGCGTGGCCCTGCTCTCCCTCAGTCTCTCTTTTCACTCGCGTTCTCTCTCGCCCTGCCTCCAGTTCAGCATGGCCGAGCAGCCGAGCGGAGCATCGCCGCTGCCCCTGCATCACCACTGCTGCTGTTGCTTCGCTGCTACTGCTCCTGCGTCACCGCTGCTGCTGCTACGTCGCTGCCGCTGCTCTTGCGTCGCTGCTACTGCTGCTGCGCCGCTGCCGCTGCGGCTCTGCTGCAGCTCGTCGCCGGTGCCGAGTGGTCAGGCCACCTCGGCCGGTCGTGGGCCAAGTCGAACGGCCCCGCGAGTGCGCAAGCAGGCCCTGGCACTCCACCGCCCCTCCTCCTTGCCGCCGGTGAGCCGCGGGCCGGCCGGAATTTGCCATTTCCCGGCGCTCGCCTACTCTCTGTACTGGAGATGAAGAGAAGGACGTCGGAATCAAATTCAAAGAAAGGGAAGGGTCCTAATGCGAATTCTAGACTCATATGAATAGTATTGTTAGGACTTGTTTGCTCGGTTCAATTAAAGTTTCTTATAGGGATCTAACTGTAAAGCCGTGACTCAGATGAATAGTTCCGCATAGTGCAGCTTTTCTTTTTCCTTTTTCTTTTATACATATTTATGGCTGAAACTTTGAAAATTAACATCTCATGCTAGGAAATTCGTAAAATAGAAAATGAGGACTTTTTGGAATCCTTGTGAAATTATCTAGGCAGTAGATCTATAATATGGCATGTTTTAGTTTAAAGTTTTAGCTGTAAAAATATATTTATGCAACTAGGTTTTGAATGCTAGTTGGATCTGTTATTTTTAATAACTGTAAATATATAACTCCAAATGAAGTGAAATTTTTGTGGCATGTTACTCTTGTGATGTATGATGTCTAGTAAAAATTTCAAGATTTTAGGCTTGATAGTTTAGGAGCTATAAAAATAACAAATGTTATATGCTACTTTGCTTCTATTCTGGACAGTGCTGCATGTATGCATTGTTTGGCTCATTTAAGTTATGAATCATGCCTTGTTGATAATAAATGAGTTGTAGTACTTTTCATAATCTTTTCAAAAAGCTAAAGATCACAATTTTTGGTCAAGTATATGTTTAGTTATAGTTGTTTAAAGTACTGTGGCAGTTTCTGCCCAAACCCAGAAAGCATTGCTTTGTGTGCCATGTGTGACCGTGTTAGTGGCAGAATTAGTTTTAGATGTTTATAGAAAAGTTGTTCACAATTTGTTAAGCTTTCTAAAAAGTCTAGAACCATAATTATTGGATTTATAAAACTCAAGTTATAGGAGTTTAAAGTGGCATATCAGATTCTGTCCATATTTTGGACAGAGATGCAATTATTTAATTAATTGACCATTTTAACTATAGAATCATCTTAAGATGATTACAAGAAAGTTGTATGTAACTTTATAAGCTTTCCATAAAGTTGAGAATCATGTTTGTTGGAGGTCTAGAACTTCATTTATGCTTCTCGGAAGTTTCTATCAGCTTTCTGTCTATAATTGTACCACTGCTGTTGGGCTGCATGTGTGGTGTTACTCGTGCAACTAGTTTCATGGTGTAAATGATGTTTACAGTGGTTTTGGTAAATACAAAAGTTGTAGATAATTATCTTATCTTGCTTGTGTTAAATTTTCATGATCCCAGGTCTGATAGTTTAAGAGTTGCATGCTTAATAAGTCTACTGTCAGATTTTAATTACCTTCTGTGCAGACTTTAAAGATTGGCATGTTTGGTCATGATAACTTGGGAACCATGTTGAGATGATTAAAGATGAAATGTAGATAATTTCATACGCTTTCCAGAATGTCTTCTTGCAAGTCATTGGGATTTAGGGATCTCCAGTTATGATTGATTTCCTGAGCTACTGTATGGATGTCCAGAAAGTGATAGATTTTAGTTGTAGTGCTTTGATTAACTTTGCCATGCTAGTGTGTTGAAGTGTGACTCATACCTTTGACAGTACTTGGGTTGGTACCCTAGTATCTTATAAGACTTGTGTCTTGATTGATGTGCTTGCAATCTTCTATGTTATGCCCTAATAAGGATTAAGTTAATTAGCTCTAGGTGTTTATGCGAACTTTGGTATGCTTGTTTGATTACTTTGTTTATTTCACTCCTATGCATTCATACACATGCATTATTGCACCTCATTTAGGTACGCTAGCTGAAAAACGTGAAGGACGTGATGTGGCGTTGGAGCCAAACCCGAAGACGGTGTTTGGTGGATCCATCCCGAAGAAAGAAGGACCGGACAAGTGGTAGATTAGAGGTTGCTCGCCAAGTGACTTCATCTGACATACTCTAACTTGAGTCAGATCCCAGGCAAGCCCCGGAGCATTATAAGCCTCCTATTTTATAAAAGTTATTCTTATTACCTGAATTATAATTATATATTGTTGCATTAAGTTATAGGAGTTGAGTGAAATCGTTGTTGCATTACTATCCTTGTCCACCAGAATCACGGTTACCTTATTAGGTCAGGATCGAGTAATTTGCTTAGCCATGCTTAGATCGGTAGAAGTCGGGTGATTTTCTGTCACCTGCGAGTTATAGGTGAATACCTGGCTATGGTTAGCAGTATTTGTGAATCTTGATAAGTAACCAAGTGTTGTGAATAAGTGGAGACCGGGCGGAGTCTTATGGGGTTTTGGACTATAGTGATTCCGTCTGTGTCGATTAAGGACCGATCGTTGCTCGTCCCTCTTGTCATGTTGAACGCATGCCTCACATTTAGCTGGCCGAATAAAGTACCTTTCGACTGCGAAGCTAGCGACACTTTTCGAGCCGGGATAAACTCGGGTTGGCAGACTGGTGTTGAAGGGGGTGTACGGGGACGCGAAGAGTAAGCCCAAGGTGCGTCCTGGCAGTCGAGCGGTCCCTGGGTAGTGCGATCCATGATTGTTATCCCGTGGCTTCTTGGAAAGTGTCATTGGTGATCTACGCGACCCTGACGGGGGAAGCATGGTTTGTGTGAGGAATAAATCTCCAGCTGGATAGGAATTCGATTCGAATCGCCGTCGCTCCCGGTTAGTGAGCACTTGACTCGAGCTACGGCATCGTAGTGTTAATGATGGAACACGGATGGTTATGTGGTTAATGTTGGAAATGCTAAACCTGAGATGGTAACCTTTGATGCTAATGGTTAATCAAGTGATTGTTTTAGTAATAGGTGCTTACCTAGCATGAATAGGTTATCATAAAAATGATGCTAAAAGTAGTGATCTTTAGTTATTCCTAATAACTTATGCCTTTCGCAAATGAGTCAAGCCAGTACACTATATAAAGCCTTGCATGCTCCTTGGTGTCATGTTATTTCTGGTTTTTGACGGGTAAGTCTAGCTGAGTACCTTGTCGTACTCAGGGTTTTATCCCCACTTGTTGCAGGTTGCGATGTAACGTGGCGACTGCAAGAGTTGGTTGGCTCCTGCCGTAGCAGCGGAGTGTGATCACGGGCATGATCCTTCTGAGTTATCTTCTCTCTAATGCTTTTGTTGGAAGTCGACCTTAGTACTGGCGTATATTTGAAATAAAGGTGTTGTTAGTTTCAAATTACTTTGCTTCCGCTACTTTTGAACTTAAGTTGTTATAACTTTGTTGGACTCCGATGTATTTTGAATTACTTGTGAAATGGTTGTAACATGTGACTTGTTATGTTGAATCACTACGATCTTGGCTTGTATATTGGTTGGTTTGAAATCCCTCGCGATTTCATTGGACTACCGGAGTTATATGGGCTCAAGTGCGAGAATTTGATCACTTCGGTGATTTTTTTTGTACTTGTGCTCTTATAATTTGGTCGGTTCCGTTACAAATACTTACTTCCACGATAGGGTTACTCCAGTAATCTCCTGCATCAAACATGTCTACAAGATTTGCAGATTCTAGTCCTTCCGGTTGTGATGGTATACCGGGGTTAGTAGCAGGAACAGCAGCAGCTATTTGATTCAACTGAGATTCAATCATTTTATTAAAGCTAATCTGGTTCTTGATGGCAGTAGAGAAATTATCCATTCTATTATTTATATTTTCTAGTATTTTATCATTAGATGCCAATTTCTTAGACAGGTTATCCATTAGCTTTCCTTGGTTGGATACTAACTCTCTCAAAGGTGGATAATTATTATTATTATTGAAAGAATTGTTACCTTGGTAATTACCTGAGTAGTTAGGCCTCTGTTGATTCCAACCTTGATTCTGCTGAGGACGGTTGTAGTAGTAGTTGTTGTTATTGTTGATGTAGTTCACGTCCTCCAGCAACTCAGGACAGTGATTGCCCGAGTGTCCAGTACCTCCACACTCCTCACAAGTCATGTGGGAGTCGTAGACGTGCATGACTTCTTTCTTTTCTCCAGCTCGATCATCGAGCTTCTTCATGAGTAGGTCTAGCTTAGCAGACAGCATGTCTACCTCCTTGAGCTGGTGCATACCTCCACCTCTCTTGCATGTCTGAGTTCTTTCTTCATTCCAACCTTGGTTGGATGCCATCTTCTCCACAAGAGCTGTGGCTTGAGGTATGGTGAGTGATAGGAATGCTCCTCCAGCTGCAGCATCTATGGTTTCACGGGCACTGTTAATGAGCTCATGATAAAATGTCTGCATCAACAGCCAGCTTTCCATTCCATGATGGGGACATTCTAAGATGTAGTCTTGGAAACGCTCCCATGCTTCTGGAACGGATTCATCATGTTGTTGCTGAAAACTTGTAATCTTCCCACGGAGAGCATTGGTCTTGCCCATGGGAAAGAATTTGGCCAGAAAGTTCGTGGAGCAGAGTGCCCACGTAGTGTTCTTCTCCTTTGTAGCGTAGAACCACTGCTTCGCTCTCCCCAACAGTGAGAATGAGAAAAGGCGAAGTAGTATGGCGTCTCTGGGGACATCAGCCATGGTGAAAGTGCTGCAGATCTCCAGGAAGTGTTGAAGATGAGCACTAGCATCTTCGTGTGGCTTCCCACAGAACTGGTTAGCTTGCACCATGTTGATGAGCCCAGGCTTGAGCTCGAAGTTGCGGTCGATCTCCCCAGTAGGTCCAGTGCGGATGTTGTCCGTAGTGGGGAGCTGAGAACTCGCGGATCGACTTGTTCGCCATGGCTTCGAATTCAGTCGACAAATTCCGGATGAAACTTTGGCGGTCTTCGGATTTGGATGAAGCTTTGTGCTGAAGTGTTGACGATGTCTTCTTGAGCTTGGCTCTTGTTCTTCTGAATAAGGCTTCGAGATCGTCAACAAAGTTGTCTGGAAGATGTCTTCTATTCATTCATCACCCTGCAATAAATAATCAAAATGGAAAATATAGGGGTAAAAGTGTATAAGAGAATTGATAAGCTCGATCAGATTAGTGATGCAAATGATGACTCAAAGTTCCATATTCATTCCTACTTAGTAATCAACCTTCCCCGGCAACGGCGCCAAAAATGCTTGTTGGGCATTCTTAACGTCACTACCAAAAGTAGACTTAGTTTTCTAATTCTGATAACGACGCCAAAAATGTCAAACCTATCCCTCATGCCACTTAAGCCAAGTTGTCATCCCCAGCATGACATGAGAGACGCGGTATTGAAATATGCATTTGCTCATCAAGATAAATAATAAAAGGGATCTGCAAGCGCACAGATTAATACCGATGTAGCATTTTAACCGGGAAGTATTCCAGGTATCGTTATTTATATTTTTACCACTGGGAAGGGATTTCTAGGTATCATGGTTGATAATGGAATGAGAATATGGAACTGAGTACACATCATTGCATGTATAACCGAGAGTATTTATCAATCTCTTTATACAGGTATAAATGTCACATTAAGTAAAGGTAAAGTGATAATGGTGACAAAGATAATTAATCTGATCAGCTAGCCACATATAATAATGATAAGCACCTCAACAGATATTCTAGCAAGTCATTAGCATGGAATTAGGATGAACTACAAAGATATTCCCTAAGTTATTATTAACTATAAAGTCTAGCATATCATAGTTAGTGCAATTATACTTGGCAATCATGGTGAGAAAAGACTATATCCATGCATAGTGAATATTAGCAAGGAAGATGAAGAACATAGCAATCACTCCCCTGTAATAGTGTTGCTCTGCCTGCCCTATACACGAGAGGGGGACTATATAAGAATCAACGAAGCTGTCACTATCGCGAACTACCCCACAATCCGGCATATAGGGTGCAATCGCAGATAAATACGGTATAGACACCACGTCTACACAATAATTATCATTCACCCACTGTACACATGGATAAACGCTATACGATCCTAGGCATGTATATAATTCCAATCTAACTAAGCTAAGCATATAACTATGATAAACTAAGAACAATATAATTGCAAATATAATCAAGTAGAGCAAAGTCATAACCAATATATTGAAATAGAACAAAGTCATATTCATAATATTGAAGAACAATGATGAACAATTGAAAAACAATAGAGGAATTACCAAGAATCCTCTTGACAGATCCGGGAACTAATCGAAGATTGACTCCTTCTAGTTCTAATCCTATGTAGCTATGCTAACTAGAGATCTAGTTGATGTGGTGGCTCTAGGGCTTGATCAGAGGCTCTCCTCCTGAATTAGGGTTTGAAGTATGAGACGAGGGGCTCTCCTCCAGGGGCAGGGGCCTTGCTTATATAGCCCTTTCGGATGAATCTGGGCCGTCGGATCAAACCGACATTGAACAGACGGTTTTCCTTGATCCTCTAGGTCGGTGGAGCATAATCCTCGAGGCGGAGCCTGATTGGCTCTGGGGCCAGGGCGGGCGCCCTAAGGACCAGGGCGGGCGCCCTGTGTCCGGCTCCGTTACGCCTCCCGTTCGTTCTCGTGGCTTCTGGACTCTTCTAGATGTAAGATAATTACGTGTTCGGTTAATATCCCGTCATTAATCCGACATGTGGGCCTTTCTTCCGTATTTCCTGATAACCCCCTGCAGAAATAGATAAACAGCAAAACTCGTGGAATTCTGTCAGATAAAACCCTAAGTCTAGGTGTTGGTTTCATTTGGATCCTTTTCTCTATTTATTTGATAGTTATAATTGATACTTAAGGACCGTCAACACCGACCAGACCACGGAAGATCACTTAGCAACCGCATCCTCTCCTGATAGTCCGTTGCCACGCTGGCCTCCTAGCGGAAGTTATATTTCTACCTAATGGGGTGTGAGATCAGGTCTACCCATATAGACACGTGGTTGTACGTATATCGAACTAGGTGAGATAGCCTATGAACCGGTCCTTATACGACCGAAGCGAGTATCTCCCACAGGAACCCACACATGCGAACCTGCCAAAGTAATCTATCCCACATAAATTACTCTTACTCGCTCCCGTCAACAAGTTAAGTTTCATTTATCACCATATTCACATAGTTCGGTTCCTTAAACATAACCAATTATTGCTAATTCATATATTACAGTACTCACACATGATCATAAATTCCAGTTTAAAATGAAAATGGTATAACATGATGGTGGCGGAAAGAGGGGCAGTTAGGACTTCCCTTCGTTGAACTCTCCTTCCGATCCAACGTAGTCCGGGTCCTCGCCTTCCTAGTAGTCACCGTCCTCTGCCGATCGTTGCTAATAAATGAGACTACCGCTCGACATAAAAGTAAACACAAAAGTAACATAAAATCAATCATAGAACTATATGGTGGTACTAGATAAAATAAATAGAGCTAGATTTTAGAGGAATTTTGGTGGTGGTTTTACAGAAAATGGAATTAGAATGGGGAAGTTATGATTTTAGGAATTTAAAAATAGGGTTAGGGAATTTATGGAATTTTTTGGAGATGTTTGAACAAATGGAAAAAGTCATGGTAACAGTGTGGGTAAGTTCTAGGGTGCCTCTAGTATTTGTAGAAATCTTCTGGGAATTTTTCTATATAAGGAAAGTGGTTTTCCATCACTCTGTGTGCACTCCCTGTGTGACCCTAGCAATTATCTGCGCGTTGTGGAATGCATACGTGAGCTGGTGTATCTGACCACTGGGGTCAGGGCATTGGTGATGTGTGGGCCATCGTTGGCCTCCGTCCTCAAACGGGCAGGACGCCATCTTGGACACGGGCCCGCATAATACAGGAAAGGAAAGGGACAGAGGATGACGACGTTCAAACGGTGGTCATCGGCTCGCCAGGAGAAGTAGAGCAGAGCACCGGCCTCGCCGGTGATGTCCTAGGCCGAAGTTTGCCTAGCGTGTTGGGCGGTGCTATGCAGACCGAGCCGCAGCTTCGGGTGGAGTTTGTGGTGGCAGTGCGGCTCGTGGCGACGGTGGTGGTTCGCCGTGGTGAATGTGGCGGTGCGATGAGGTGCTCGCTTCTGCATGAAGCGCTTAGGCATGTGCTGGTGCGTGTGTAGTGGTTGTAGTGGTGATGTGAATATTCTAAGGAGGCAGTCACGCTCGATCATGCCTTGCCGACTGTGAGTGGTGACAAAGGCGGCTTCGCACTGCATCGCTCCTGGTGGCAGGGTAACACAAAGCGGGAAGAGGGAGCTATGAGTGAAGGGGAAAGTAGAGAAAGGGTCCAGGACTCACCTTGACTCTCCAATTTGGTCAGAGGAGCCCTCGGTGGTGTAGCACGGGAGCTCGGCTCCGATGGCGGCGGTGGTAGTGGATTTGGGGAAGAACGGGATTGCGCCCGATTTAGGGAGGGAGAAGGGGAGAGGAGGGGAGTTGGCGTGCTCTATCACCGTGCAGAGCTCAGAGTGGTGGTGGTGATCGTGGAGGCTCACCGGCAGGCCCTTTTATAGCCCAGCGAAGTCGATGCGGAGACAGCGAGATATTTTCCACCGGCCGGATATTTCTCGACCATTGCATATGAACCCGGCCTTAGAGACAGTCCCGAAAGCTACGTCGGCTGCCTCCGCGTCCTCTTGTTGCTCCGACGAGGTCGGTGCCTTGTGAGGTCTCATCGGTGGCACCCGTGGGGCTCCGGTGCGGGCCTCTCCGATGGCATTGATGCGCTGTGGAGCATAGGGGAGAAGGAGAGGGCGCGATGGGATGGTTTGGGGCCGGTCAGCTGGTGCCTGTGCACTCGTCCTCTCCAACACCGGGATGGGCCATGGCGTACGGTGAGCGCGGACGCGAGGCTCGCGTTGTTGCAGTGGGTTGGAGCTGGCGACTGGGTTCCGCTCATCGATGGAAGAAGGGAAAAGGGAAGGGGCACCTGCCGCTACGCCAATTGGGCCGAGGGTGTGACCCCAGCCCATGCAGGGAAGAGGAGAAGGGAGAGGGAGGAGTGGGCCACACTAGGCCCATAGGAGAGAGGGAGAGGGAATGGGCCCGAGCTATCTAGAAATATATCTCTTCCATTTTTCTTTTCCCAGAGTTCCATAAAAACTACTAGAGAGGAATTCAAATCCAACAATAATTTCCAAGGAGTTATACCACCATAAGTTCAACAAACAAAAGCAAACAATTTTCTTGCTTATATCTTGACAAATTTTATTCACGTCCAAATAATCCTACGCGGTTGTGTGATTTACAGAAAAATTTAAAAGTTCAAATTTTAGTGGTTTTCAAAACATGGCAAAAATTTAAGGGTGTCACACACGGCTCGCAATGAACTCGCCCAGGGAATGGCCTCAACAGGCCACATCCTTTTGGGGAACCATGCAGTTAATCACACCAAAGGGCCAACGCCCACGTCTACCCTCAGTTGCGACCTGGGCCTCCGTCTCGGAGGTCTGAATCCCGCGGACCATGGCGGACAAACTCTCGGAAGTACCCTCAGGGGCTGCACCCCGAAGTGCACCTACGTAAGGGATCCATTGCCCTCTCTCATCACTGGCCAGGGCCAAAACTGATGATCCTTATACTCAATGTCCTACGTCTAGAAGATGATGATCCATATACTCAAAAGCACCCAAAATCAGGGGTTACAACAGAGTGTAGAGAGAGGTTTGGTAGGGGTAGCTCAGTGCTAATCCTGAGGTTGCCTCACCATCGATGGTGTCTTCCCCTCATCAGAGAGGAGGAAGACAACGAGATACGGTGGAGGAGCTCTCGATGCACCCTCTGGGTTCCTTTGCTCTCGGTGCTGAGCAGGAGCGGATGGAATGGGATGGAATGATCTATCTTGGATCGTCCTCTCCCCTGTAGGTCCGACCTTATCCCTTATATAGCGAGATAGGTTAGGTACAAGACGGTTTGGGGAGATGAGTCTACGGTCTACATGTGTCGGAGTCTAGGAGGGTCTTGTAGCGATGCTTTGTGGACTGTGGCGATGTCGTGGAGCCGAAGAAGCCTTGGGCGTCGTTCGATTGCTCTATTCTGGCACTTTGCGTGTCAGGCGGTGTCGGCTTGGACCGGCCTCCCCCAAGTGGACCTTCTAGAGTTTTCTTGGTGGCAAAGGAGGTCGGCTCCAGGGGCTAACGTGTGGCACCGGGAGCCGCCCAACCCCTGGAGGCCACAGGAAGCTTGTCTTCTTGTGTCACGCCCCGTGTGTGACCTTGTTGCAGAAGTGGTCTGCAGGGCCACGCCCAGGGCGCGACGTCTTGGAGCCCACGAGCCTCGATTGCTTCGGGCTTGTCTTCTTACGCCAGGGCCTTGGCTGGCGTCACTGTCACACCCGGTTTTCTAAAGAACAAAACCAGGCTAATCATATGTGTGCCCAGGAAGTCCACACATATGTCAGAATAAAAAAGTATCAGAAACAATGTTATTATATAATGTATACATAGCTATATTAACACTTACATCAGAGTATCGCGGAACGGTGACTAAACTTCAGGCTCCATTCTTCTCATGGACGGCTGACTGGGGGTAACATATGCCTAGCACTTCTATCAGTCTTCTAGGAACTCCACCATAACACCATCGATCTTTGAGGCAACTTTACTAAAGTCTAGAGTACAGGGAATAGCAAGAGTGAGTCCATGTCGAACTCCGCAAGCATAGCAACAAGGTAGTATAGATCCCGTAAACTCATGATCAATGTAACATAAATAATGTAGAGCATAAAACGGTAAACAATAAGCATGTTAACAATCAAAAGTCATCATCTTAAATGTAAGGATTCCAAGGTCGCTCGTGTCCTTGAGCAAGACTAGTATACCAGTTTAATAAACTCTGCACAGAGGTGTACACTTTCACTGTGAGTCGTGATTACCCATATACCCGGGGCGGTCAATCCCCAAAACACTCCCAAGGTGAGCAGGCAGGGTTCACTATAAAGCCTTTCAAAGGTTCGTCTAACAAGTTAGGGACGCTAGGTTTCCAAAGTCAGTCTACTCCCTCTGTCCCTTATTAGATGTCGTTTCCAGTTTTTGTGCCCATAAGTTTGACTCGATTTATATAAAATGCGTGCAACATTTGTATCTCCAAATAAATTTATTAAAAAACTAGACTCAAAGACCTTTCCAATGATACTAATTATATATCATAAATATTAATATTTTTTAATATATATTTAATTAAAGTTGTTTCTCGGAAAGCGTAAAGCGACAAGTATTTAGGGACGGAGGGAGTATGTGATACAACCAGTCCCAAAGATCCACAGTCTGCTTTTCCCCATTTGCGCCACAAGGGTAACCTCTAACAAGCTAGAAAAGGTCCTCATACTGAACTAAAGCCAGAGCCATATAGACCTCATAGTTGTACTATAAATCCCAGAGATTCTCTTACGGATAAATCCTCAAGTTGCTAAAAAGCCATTTTTATCGTTTGTTGCTTAAACATTAATCAAGCCATAAGATCATGGTCACAAAAACAAAACCCAAGCTATACTTGCCTTTTACTTGCTTTACGCCCAAAGCAACTTGCTCTGAAAAGCCTCAACTTAATCTTTCATTTGCAATTTCTGGCACTCAGCTTCTAGTCTTCACCTTCGGATATTCGGCGCTCACGGATAATCTTTCTTCTACTCGTAGATCATAGCAACCCAGCACACTAACAAGCATACAAGCAAACAAATAGGGACAACTAAGAACAACACACCAAACAAAAGAGACACTTCGAAAGAGAGCGCACTAAATGATACGGTATGATGCTACAATCGCGAAAACGTAAGAACGACGAAGAACAGAGCTACCATCAAAGAGGACTCGCAACTATTGAGAGGTTTGCAACAAAACGAAGAATACATACTGTAAGCATGATTTCAATTTTCTTAATAAAGTAAGGCGATAGACTTTTTAAAGAAGTATGCTGAAGTTGAATTAATCAAATTATAAAAACCAAAGTTAAACCTTAGTTATATTTTATTTATATATATTTTATAGTATTTAAGTCATTTAAACATTTATAAAATAGAGAACACCGTACATGAAATAGCAACTAACCTGATTAAATTAAGCAAGTTATAATAACAATGAAACATTTAAGTTGTTATTTATCAAGTTAGCATTTTATTTACAAATGGTCCAAATATAAACCTAAGTCTCTTTTAATTGAAAAAGACATTAAATAAGCATTAATCTAATCAACTATATATTTTTATGTTTACTAAACTAATTATAACTAACAAAGACACGTTAAGGTTGGTGTTAATCAAGTTAACATTTGCTCTATAAAAAAGCAATGATTAAGGCTAAGATGCTTTTAGTTAAAAGATATTCCATAAATATTAATCAAATTAATATAATTTAATTCGTAAACACATAACGTGACATGGTAAACAACGTTGCTAATGCGTCTCTTATGCCAGCATAGTCACGAAGCAACAAGAACGAAATTATACCCCTATATTGCTTTTAGTTAGAAAGTTGTTAAATAAATATTAATCAAATCACATGTAAATCAATAAATTCATAATTAGGTGACACGATATACATCAGCACTACTACGTAGAGCGCAACTATACGAAACTAACGCAACTGAAACGGAGCAAAACGAAATTAAAACGAAGAAACGACAAAGATATTACGAACCAGTGGTAGAACCGCAAATACTTCATCTTCTACCTCCATCCATCCGAAGGGCCTCGGTCTGAGAGCGACACAAGAAGGAGGAGAAATATCTAATTTACTACCCGAGAGATTTCCCAAGCTAAGGGCTCATCTTACGGTAGTTTTGGTGTGCTTTGCCCAAGAGGTAGGTACATATTTATAGGGAGAAAAACTATTCACCTTCGCATCAACTAGTAATATGGTACTAATTGATATTGCACCGTTCACCTCCGCTAATAGTCCTAAATAGACATTAAGGCCCATTAGTAAATAAAGACACAGGCCTTTATGATTATTGCACATAGGCTTTGAGCGTTGAGAAAAATGAGATATTTATTTATTTTCGGAATTAATTAATTTCATGGATAAAATAATTCTAGAAAAGTCTGAAATTATTATTTAAGCCACGAAAAATACTCTGAAAGCTCCAAAAATTTAGGAAAAATTCTCAGAGACATTATGGAACATAAGAAACGAAAATAAAGTATTTGGAGCTCATGAAAGATATTTTGGAGCATCTAAAAATTAGATAACACTCGCAGAAAAGCGTGAACTAGCTCCAGAAAAAGCCAGAACAATTTCCGAAGAGTTCACTGAGATTGATGGAAACATGAGGAACTAAAAGGAATAATTTACGTTATAAAAAAGATTTTAGGAAACTCCCAACGAGAACTTAAGATGAGAAACAAGGAATATTGATTGTAGAAAAAGATAAAGGCGTGTCAGAGAAGAAAGATCGACCTACTAAACACATTTTTAAAGACTTTGCTCGCTCTCAACACATAAGAATTAACAAGCAAACATCACATTAAACAATAGCCTGTAAAATTAGTTTAGAAAAATTTAAAGATTCTTATTATTTTTTTCATTTTTTATAACTAATTGATGTTATCATAAACTAAACTTAGGAAATTTTATCTGAATATTAAAACATTTATTTTATTTAGTGTTTTTTATGCACAACCTAAAATTAGAATTTTTGAGGTGTGACCGTCACAAGCCGGGCAGGAGCCAAGGCCCAAGCTCGGGCGTGTCGTCGATCAGGAGGCTGAAGCCCGGGTGAGCCCCCGAGTCTTGTGCGGGGGCTGCGCCGTGCCCAGGCTCGGCCAAGTTTCTTGGTCAGAGGGTGCGCGCGAGCGTACCCGATGCGTATAGCCCCTGAGCGTATGGGCGATCCTGGAGAGGTCGATCATATTCATATGTTAGGATCTTGTCAGCAGCTAGACAGGATTTTCACCCATATTCCATATGCTTGCGGAACCCACCTAGAGCGCAACGCGGCAAGCTGAACTTCCTTAGCACGGGCAGTAGCTGGAGGGGACCGGTGATGCTCCATCGTGACTACGGCTAGCAGGGGCCGTGGAGGTGAGCGTGCGGGCTCCTGGCCACCGGAGTGCTGCGAGTGCAGGTGAGTAGCCTGACGTAGGCGCTGCCATCTGGGCTAGTGCAGGTAGCTGTTGGCCTTGCCAGCGCGTGAGCCAGGGCGTGATGGGGCGTAGTTGCGGTACCCGTGGCCATGTAGACTGCCCGCTATGCCCAGCTGACTGGCCATTGCCGTAGCAGGAAGGCGCACCGGCCTGGGGACCATGCCGCAGCGCCTCCCGCTTGCCACCAACGAGCCGCATGTCGCCGACACGCTGGAGCTTCCTCACGGTAGCCGACATGCTGGAGATCTACCTGTGCCACCACCTCTTCATGGCCACCACTGTCGCCCCCACAAGAAGTGGACGGCGCGTTGGCACCAAGCCTGCTTGCCCGCCGCGAGCCATATCCATGGCTAGGGTCGCTAGATCCAGGCACTCTGGGCCAGTCCTATAGTACGTCCCTCCTCTGCGTCCATCCTGGCTGCCACCGCTCCATCCCGGCCTTCCATCTCAAGCTAGCGCCCCCCTTCTTTCCTTCCGCGTCGCGAGGGAAAAAATGCGCTCGACCCGCCTCTGCCATCACCTGCCCCCCTTTCATCCCCTACTTCCCCCGCTCGCCACCACCACGGTTGCCGCAAAGCTCCGCGTCGCCACTCAGCCAGGCCAGCGTGTGGTACATGACGGCGCTCAGCATTCATGGGTCGCCGGTACGCACGGCGCCGTGTCGCCCCACCTCGCCCCCTCCTAGCTCCCGGAGTCCCGGTGTTCTTGCCTCCCTACGTCGTTCGGCACATGGCAGACACCGTCACCCCCACAAGAAGGCATGTTGTTTCCAAAATTCTCATGTTCATTTGTAAGGCCTTGTTCAGTTCCCCAATTCTCTCCCCTAATTCCACTATGCAAAAAGAAGATTCCCCGTCACATCAAAATGTCGGCAAATGCATGGAATACTAAATGTTGATGAAATCAAAAACTAATTGCATAGTTTTGTTGTACTTTGCGAGACGAACATTTTAAGCCTAGTTAGTCAAAATTTGGATAATTTTTACCAAATACAAACGAAATGCTACAGGAATTCTGATACAGTGTTTTTCTCCCCAATTCACCAATCTAAACAAGGCCTAAGCCTTCAAAGTTGTATAGCATGTCCAAAATTCTCATTATGGTTTTCCTGACTCCATAGGTGCGTCATGGTGGTGCTGGAATGACAGCCGCAGGTCTTAAAGCAGTGGTACGTGTTCTCTCCATGTCTTATCTCAATGTAAAATAGTTCTACATCCTACATGGTGAAGCACCCTCATAAATACAGCCATTTGCCCATTCCTATGCTTCTTCCATATCCAATGCTACCAATGCAACCAAAAACCACTACTTTCCTACTTGTCTTTCAGCCTATATGTGGCACTCTTGACACGTTTGCATTTTCAGACTATTGGTACAATACACCAGCAAGAAGCAATTTCGTTGTACGTACATGTTAAGGATAACCAATATCTAATCCAGTGATGTCAATTTTTTTGTATTGCATGAGGCTCGTGCTAATTTCTCTTGAATGTAACATTGATTTTGCAGTGCTTTACTGCCAAGTATTAAATATGTGTAAAGCTAAAGTCATGATACGTCACCAATATATTTGCAGAACATTGATTTTGCAGTGCTTTACTGCCAAGTATTAAATATGTGTAAAGCTAAAGTCATGATACGTCACCAATATATTTGCAGAATTTTGGGCAGTAGGATTTGCATAGCTATTAGCTTGAAGTTATTGGAACTTGATTTAGCTTGATGTGCATATCCTTAATCCAAACTCACACTATCCTCTATTCCTGTTGCAAATTTTGCAGTGTGATTCATCAGAACCTAATTCATGTACGTGATTCAGGCCAGTTGCATTGGTGGGCTGGCAGCCTTTAGTAATCCGCCTGTGGAAAAGAATTTACACTGGTGGTTCGCGTAAAGCAACTGCCTCTCAAAAAGGGTTTACACCGGCAGTTGACTTAGGCAAACCGCCAGTGTAAATACATTAGCACTGGCCTATCTCAGGAAGGCGTCTGTGAAGTTCGTAATTTTCACTATCCTTTCACACTGGCGGTTGCCTGAAACAGAAAATACTTCTGGGACCGCCAGTACAAAGCTTCACTGTACTAGTGCCTTGAGAGCGAGAAGGATCACCTTTACATGGGGACTAATGGTAAATGCTAATTTGGTTCCTAGCGATCAATAAGGGTAGCAGCTTAGAATTGCGATAGGGATTGGCACCACAGCAGCTAAGAGCACCGCGTCTGGAGCTGGTACTCTAGAACTGTAAGGTCACATATGGAGGGTAGGGATAAGGCAAGGAAAGGTGGAGCAAGACTGAAGGAGAGCATTGTGTAGCCAGAGCCGAGTTGTGTTGCTTCAAGTAGGAGGGAGGGTGACGAGGGATCTAGAGCTTGTGCACAAGAGCCAACACCGCACTGTGACTCGTAACTCATTGTTGTCATTCTACCTTTATTGAAAGTTTGAAACTAGCTTTATGTAATCTGGAGTGGGGTCACAAACCTTTTGGATCATCTATTGTTTGTCATGATAAATTATTTTAGGGGGGAAGCAATTTGGTATTATTTTTCTTCTCGTTGCAACGTGTATCCTGGTATTATTTTATTTCTGTTGCAATGAACGAGCATGATTCTAGTTAATAAACCATTTTATTCTCATAGTACTACTCTCAGTCCTAAAATAGAAGTCATTCTCGTTTTTCGAGAAGTTAATTTTTTTAAACTTTGACCAATTATATTATATATAAAAGAATATTAATATTTATAATACATAATTAGTATCATTAGATAGATTGTTGAATATACTTTCATAATAAACTTATTTGGAGATATAAATGTTACATATATTTTTTACAAATCTAATCAAAATTAATAAAGTTTGACCTGCATGTAAACCGTAACATCATCTATTCTGGGACGGAGGGAGGAGTTAGCTAGCGGTGCAAATAATTACATATACCGTTCATCGGTGGCACATTGCTCTACCACATGTCCCTTCTGCGGTGACACCTCTGACATGTGGGGCCCAGTGGTAGCATGACCGACTGATCAGCGGGAGGCGGTGCGTGGGGCACCTAAGGGTCTGTGTTAGGAACAGAGGATTCTCATAGGAATTTTAAAGGAACTGCATTTCTCTGTTTCGCTGATATCACACACCGTTTGGAATGGAGGAAGCAGCTTCCCGTTCCAAAGGAAAGGATCGATCTCCTTTGCAAAAACACAGGAAAGAAAACATCCAGTCTGACCCAAGGGAATCGCTGGCGCTCATGAACTCTTGCTTACCGCGCGTACCTACCTTGCTCTCAAACTTGCTAGCGCCATTAATGGCGTCATAGACCAAAAGACCTCTACCTTTCACTGCGTTCTGAGTACTAGCAGGTAGCAGTGGGCGACCCAAGAATTCTTGATTGTTGCTTCCTCGATCTATTTTGTGCTCTTCTCAACCTGTTTATGCTTGGATTTGTGAGAGCGAGAGGAGAGAAAGGAGGAAGAAAACGTCAAGAGAGAGGACGGAAGAACACAGGAGCAGGAAGAGGAAGATAGAAGGGCGTGGATAAGGCGTGGTGGTGCTGACGTGCTATTGCAGAGTGAACTCGTAACTTATCCAGAGACTGGGTTCACGAGATAGTGGCAGGAGACAAATAAAGTACATCTATACTTTATTACTTCATAGTAAACCATGTTGTTAAATGACCTTTTATCATTTTTATTTTCTAGAATTCCTGTGTTATCATTCCTGCAATCCAAACACCCATCTTTGTTTTCCCATTACATCTCTGTCTCTTTCCTGTATTTTTTCTCTATTCCTCTGTTTTTTTCCACCGTTTTAAACAGGCCCCGAAAGTAGGAGCAGACTAGGCAGGCGGGCGAGACACGTACGTGAATGCCAAGTTGGCACTGGGCAATCGGTTTAAATCTGCAAGTGCGTGGAGGCTAGGCATTGGCAACACCATTGGCGGTTTAAACCGATAGTTCGACTTGGTATGCTCGGTTTCTAAACTTTGGTTTCCACAGATAGAGAGACGATGATCGGTTCCTCAATTGAACAAAACTAAAAACTGACTAGTTCGACGCCGCTCCTTCGGTTCCACCAAACAAACTGACTAACAATAGCACAAGAGAAGGAGCAAGGCGAAAATTTGTGCCGGTTGTACCTCGTTTGTGCACCAAAACCGAAAGGGCGCCGCCCAGGGACGCCCTGCCGGTCACAGACTCACAGCCGCGGAGCAGCCCCACCATTAACAGCGTGCCGCACTATTAGCCACACCTGCGGGGGCTGCCCTGCCTCCGCTGACGGGCACCATGGCCACACCTGTGGGGGCCACCCTGCCCTGCTGCCGCTACTGCTGCCCTCCCACCCTGCTCTGTCTCTGTTGAAAGCGGCTGGCGGCTCGATGTTGCCATGTTGGGCTGAAGGCTGCAGGAGTGCAGGGAATCAGGGATGGGGTTGTTGAAGGGGAATGGGAGGTAGGCTGCTGAACGGGAACAGGGAAATTGGGAGCTTGGGTCTGGACTCCCATTGGGCCACTGTTGCCTAATGGGTTGGCCGGCTAGGGCTCACTGTGCGAACTGTGGAGCGCTCAATGTGCAGGCTCAGTTTTACGGTTTCTTGGCTCGGTTGGGAGATAAAACGGACTCCCATTGGGCCGTTGTTGCCTAATGGGTTGGCCGGCTAGGGCTCACTGTACGAACTGTGGAGCGCTCAATGTGCATGCTCAGTTTTACGATTTCTTGGCTCGGTTGGGAGATAAAACCAAAGCCGAAACTGATGACCGAACTTCTCTGGTACCAAAACTAAAGCCGAAACTGAAAACAGATATTTTTGGCTCGGTTTCGGCTTGGTTTTCGGTTTGCGGTTAAAATGTGCCAAGTCCTAAGCGCCGCCCGCCGTGTCACCTTTTTCGTTGCTGGTTGTCTGGCTCACGATCGCACGCAACGCAGTCTGACCCATGGGTTCCTCTTTCTCATGGCTCCGCTGATTCCCCTCATGATTTTGTTATTCCCCGTCACGTTCCCCGTGTCCCGCTAGGGATGGGAATAGGATGGGTCGACCCATTAGGTAGTTGACTCGAACTACGTAAATAAGTCCAATGAATCAAAGAGACCGGCCTCAAAATTAAAAATGATCGATAAAGCCAAAATGAGTAAGATGTGATAGTCTTTAGGTTGACCCATGGCCCCGTGAAATTGGCTTTGAGCCCACAGGGTCAGGTCTAAGACCAAGTCCGTACCAGCCCATTCCCATCCCTAGACCCTAGTATGTGCACCCATATTTTATATCCAATTTTATGTTGAGCTGAGACGTTGTAATAATGATTTTTTTTGGGGGGAAAGTATGAATAATGATATTAGTTGTAAAAAGTGAATGATTCAAGTTTCCCCTCATCCTCAAGACACCCGATGGACTACCAAAGTTATCCAATTCTAGTGCATATCAGTTAGAAGATAAAGTTATCTGATTCTAGTGCATATCAGTCAGAAGTCCATAGGAAAATGACAGGTGCACTTGAGTCGTCATAATTTGGACGGTTCCACTACAACATCAATGTGCACACTTAGATGCATGGAGCTACCGAGTGATATGGTGAAGAGGAGCTACCGAGTGATATGGTGAAGAGAAAAGGACCACAATCAGATCATTTGGCGATGTGGGATCCCGATGACAATGGCTCAGTGCTAACAATCAGCAAGGATTAGGTAAGTCTGTGATAAGCATTTGTGCCCACAGAATCATCTGATGAGAACTACATCTATAGCTTGTGGGCAGAACAACTAGTTGAGCTTAGGGACTAGATATATGCCCTTGGCTAGCCATTTGAAGCGTCTTAAGAGTATATGATGTTGTAGGTAACTAGTGCAAGTGAAGAGTTTAGATTATATCCAAAGCTTAGGATTGTTCTTGTTGCCATCACTAGTGAGTAGGGGTGAAAACAGGATGGATAGTTGCCTATTATCCATCCATCTAAAGGGGTTAATATACTAAATAGATAATTCATTTCTAAATTCAGGAATTCAACATCCATATTGTATCCAAATCTAAATACTCAAAGACAAATATCTGACATGATATCGGATAGGTATCAATATCACATCCAACCTTCCTTGTATGACTCTAAATCCAAGAAAAAAATAACTGCACATATTTGTAACAATACATATCCGCTTGTATCCGATCCGTTTTCATCCCTATTAGTTAATTAGTGATTAGGCCTTAGGTTGATAGCAAAAGAGAGGTGGGTCGTGTGCCCTTGTATTCTTTGTGTGCCATGACACTTGGAGGATAGGTGCCTCTCCAACAACATAGATAGTACTTTGAGCTTGAAGTGGGTCTGTCGTGACTGGTGTGTAGGAACGAGGAAACCTCATTGGTGGAAAAACTCCATAGTGAATGGTACCTTAGTGGCTAGGAGAGTCAGGCGATGATGGTGAACTTAAGTGTTTTGCGACACTTGCCATAGTTGACAAGGGTCTTTGTGGTGAATCCAACACCGTGACCAGAGGCGGCTTCATGACTGAGAGCATGCATCAATGAAGCTCCAACATTGACTAGGGTTGCATTTTGATAACCAACACCACTTGGATACATCACCTCGTCTCGGAAGTTTGCACATCCTTACTTGAACTCTTTTACCTAATTTAGGTTTCCACATGTGCTTTGTTTTTGTGGCTTTACCTTTAATATATTAGCTTGGACTACTTGACAAAATTTGCTCTAAGTAACAAAACTTTTTTTGTGTTTAGGTAAGTAGAGAATACTAGATAATCTTAAGTCTTAACCACCATGCTTTGGAAAAAGGAGACTATGTTCATTTCTAAGTTTCTCACCCAAATATGATATACCATCCTAAAATATTCACCAATGTGCAGCAGTGCAGGTTTTAATTACCTATATTGAACTTGTTTTCCTAGGAACCTATGGGAAAAATGATGAGGAAACTTACCAACAAAACATACAATTTGTATGGGTAAAAGATAAAAGCAAACTTTGCGTTATATAAGGAGATTGATAGGCATTACAATATATAACGTCATTCTAGATTTACAGCCCCAGAACATCCAACACTGCATACATGTGATACACACCTACATGAAAGTAAATCTCTTTTTTTGCTTCTCAGAGATGCAACCTATTTATTTTTCACCATCCTATATTATATTATGCTCATATGGATTCATTTCTCTTCTTTCCACAAATGCCACGATGATACTCACCGAGAGCCCAGATGGGGAACAAGTTGCGGTAGTTGGGGTAATTGAAGAAAAGAGAACAGTTGAAGCATCCGACATGCTCCTATCATCGAAATGCAAGTGCAGTTAACAAAACCACTTTGACGTTTGATAGTCAAACACCCACACCACAAAATTATGCTGAAATATGGTAGTTGAAAGTTCAAAAATGACTACAAGAATGCATGTGCAATATGCATCCCCTAAATATCCAAATAGGTTATCTCAAAAGTCTACTGGGCACCACATAAAACATGTTAGATTCATGAACTTGAGTTTAGACATAATAATGCCTTGGCTGTCATGTTTATGGCGCATTTTCAGAGATGGTGCCTTATGCGGACCGCATCTAAAAATCATTTTTAGAGGCGGCCTGTTTCTACAATGCTCTGGGAGATTTTTGGGGATGGTGTACCTTTAAGGTCCACCTCTGAAAATAAAATGAAGTCTCTGTAATCGATTTTGCAGTAGTGGGCTTGAGTATGAATAATTTTATAATCGGATGCTTCAAATGACAAAAGGCTTGCTGTATTCTTATTGTGCTAATTCAATTCCAGTTATGTGATTTATCATTCATGTCAGATCCATATGGATATTTTTTATTGAAAAATGTGAAATGAATTCTATCATTCAATTACATATTCTAGCCACCCAGTATTTTGTCTGTTCATATATCCATATGTGACAAAAATGAGTGCCTCATTATTTCAATACTAATATGCCATGCCATATGATAGGGATTTTCTATGTTCCTCAACACTATGTTCCATCAATTTTTAGAACAAATTAAGAGAAACATAACAAGTTCACTTATCAATTTGATGTATATATTACCATCAGAAATTAAAATGGAATCTTACTTGTTGCGGAAACTCTCCTGTCTCCAACTGCATATTGATCAATTCTTTTGCAGCACGATGTAATGGTGTTGGATCTCGCTCAATCTTGTATTAGAAAAGATGTATGCCAATAGATTGATAAATTGTATGTTCTTGTCAATATGTCAAATTAAGAAAATGAATAATCAGTACCTGTCCAGCATAAATTAAAGCCAACATTGCCCAAGCAGTATTCACAGCGTGAACACGGTCACCTTTGATATTTACATAAACCTATTTAGCATTACAAGGGGGTGGGGAAAGATAAGTTCAAAGATAAATGCACATAATAATGATACTGCAGAAATATAATCTTTTTTCACATTGCATTAAGTATTGTGCCTGCCATGACTTGCTAGGGACCTGAGAATAAAGGCGTTGTGTTGTTGTAGTTGTATTATTGGAGCAACTCAAATTGAGAGAAAATTAAATGAGCATAGTTATAACAGAAAGGCTCAACATACACAATAAATCAATAAATCTCTAATGATTTGAAGCCATTCTAATTGAATAGCCAGATTCACCATAAAGTATCATATGTGTCAATTTGTTACTAGTATCTTCATTAGGGATTCAACAAACAAAATTGTGTGTTCGTATCAATTATTATCACTAGTAGGTCGACCACAAGGATCTAGAGAAGAAAGAAAAATATATATATTATTACCTGAGTTTCATTAGAGACATGGCTTTCTCCCCATCCACCAGTAGTGAGTTGCTTTGATAATAAAAAATGGCATCCTTTCCGTATGAAAGAGCTGTTCTCATACGTTCTTCCAGAAGCAACTAAACCTTTGATTGAAAAGAAGGCCCCATAGGTGAAACATACACCCCAAGTGCCTAACCTGCGAAACAACTAATTGTGTTATCAATTACTGTACTAGTTTACAGATTCTCTGATTAAATGATGCATTAGGGCAAACCATGAACCGTCTTCTTGTTGCCTTCTCTCAATAAATGTTGCTGCATTTCTGATAGATGTTTCTATCTCTTTTGTGCGGTAACCAGGATACAATTCTTGGAAAAGTATCAGAGCTTGGAGCACTGAGGAAGTGCATTCTGGGTAACTGTGAATTCATAGTGCAACATGAGTTTGTTTCATTATCTGAAGTGAAATTTTTGTCAGCGGGATCTTCTGATAAACAATATGCCATTTGTATGCATCACTTACGGGTAATCGACTACCATGTTTGGAAAACTCTCACAAGGATTTAGAATCTAGTTAATTAACAGAAAAGTGTCAGTACAGTGGAGTTGCAAAGAGTAAGATGCATTGAAACAAAAAGTTTAAGGTTAATGAATATGAATTGCATCTTCCTAATGGGAAAGTAACAAGAACATATAAGCACTCCAGCCTATTGAAACTTACCTCTATCCAAGAAGAAGATCTTTTGCACTCGTACGTAGAAAAGGTACCATCTTTGTTCTACAACATAGAATGATTAGCCATTTGAAATGTTGTTTTTCGTAGCTTAAAAGCAATGACACCATAGACATTTTTAAAAGGATTCAGGCAAAGTAAATATGGTATTGTTGGTTGTTACAACTAAAATATTGAGGTTTATCAATTGAAATTTTAAAGGCGAGGAAAACTTGTGCAAATTGTATACAAGGTTTCAGATTCATTGCCACATGTAGAAACTTGGTTCCTTAACATAATTATTCACATGCACACTACACTTCATCATACCATCCCCATAAGCTTGGTGTAATAGATTTATTTTGTATCAGCCAACACATAGTGTGACATTTCTGATTTTCATGGCATACAATAGCACAAGTAATAGCAAGTTTTGGTTTGCAATTTTCTAGGGTATATGAAACAAATGACAATATCACATCGTACAATTTGGAGAATTCGTACCATAAAAGATAGAAGGCAATCAACAGCATCATGCAACCTTTGTTTTTCTATTGGATCCCCAACAAGGTTGTTTTTGTTTGAGATCTTTGCTAGCAACAGTACAGCCTGGAAATAAAATCACGTTAAATTGCTTTACAATAGAGAAAATGAAAAGGCACGGGAATGAACAACATATCAAGCAGAGCATTTTATTAATTACTGGTTACAGACTATACATTAACTATAACATTATAAGGTACTTAGACCTTGGTTTCGTTTTTTCTTAATATAATGGCAGAAAATAAAGTAGTTAGTCATCTACACTGAGGCAAAAGAAAAACTAAACAAGATGGAATAACCTTAAGTGCTTCTCCAGTAGTGTCAGATACAGCCCACCCATTGTCTGCAGATGAAAGTGTCCATGAACCCTTCGATCTATGGCGATGCCATTTACTTTGGTCACCAGGGTGGTTCCTCAAAACCTTCATGTACACAAATGCATGTTGTGTTTCATCATTGCCCACGATGGTCAATTTATAACTTGCCATGGTTTGAAGATAAACAAAAGAAACCTGTGAATTTTTCATAAACTCATAGGCTCTCTGAATAGTTGGACCATACTCGTTGACAAGATCTGTAGCGCAAAATGCTTGAATTATGAATGATGTTTCCCAGCTCTGGCAACCATCATATACCTATCATGGTGACACACACCCATGCTTAAAACATATAGTTATATAATATGAGGAAATTTTCTTGATGCATATTCAATATGTCCAACATACTTGCAATGGTTCCAAGACACTTTTACTGCAATATTAAAAGATTACTTACTACTCACAAAACAATGACTACATACCAGTGCTCTAATACTCCCTCCCTCCCAAATAAATCAATTCCTAGAATCTGTGCCAGTCAAACTTGACTAAGGCCTTGTTTAGTTCTCCCCCCTAAAGTTTAGTCTATATCCCATTGGATGTTTGGATACATGCATGAAGTATTAAATATAGACTAAAAATAACTAATTGCACAAATTATGACTAATTTGCGAGACGAATCTTTTAAGCCTAATTAGTTCATGATTTGACAATATGGTGCTAATGATGGATTAATTGGGCTTAACAAATTCGTCTCGCGGAGTACTGAGGACTTCTGTAATTTGTTTTATTATTACTATCCGAACACTCTCATGTGACACCCCGATGTGATAGCCGATGTGACACCCCAAAACTTTAGCCACTGGATTTAAACAAGGCCTAATTTTGTAGAAAAGAGTAACAACATCTATGACATAAAATGAGCACCTTATGAAAATATATTCTATGGTAAATCTAATGATACTAATTTGATACCATGAATTTTAATGTTTTATTCTAAAAATTCGGTCAAAATTTAAAAAGTTTGACTTAAGATAACTCTAGGAATCTATTTATTCAGAGACAGAGGGAGTATCTACTAACTGGTACTTACTCATGCAAATAAGAACACTCACTATTATTATTAACCAAGGTAATTTGAAGGGAACCACCATTCTACGTGTTGTAGCTTATTAAGCACGTAGTTCCTATATGTGCAATAAACATAGTTGAAAGTAAATCTATTGTTAGTTTATTCCTCAGTAAAGACGATGCAATTATGACGGCAGTAATTAGCCAAAGGAAAAGATTACTGGCTTAACTATTATGATTATATCTCAATGGACTACCAATAGTGAGCGTCTCATGCTAGCATGGCATACGAGCTATCAAGTACTATAAGTGGGTAAAAGGGTGAAAAGTTATACCTGTGCCTTCATGCCATCTTCTGAAAGCCACAAGAAATCTGGTATTCTTGCAAGGTGAAGCTTGAATGCATCTGAATTTGGATCTTCTACCCAGCAGCAGACCATGTTTAGAGCCTAAGTAACAAAGTAACCAATATTAATAGGCATCAATCAGAAGTTCATGATCCACATGATAATTAACAAGAACCATTAAACAATGTTAATGTAAAGCACGATAATTAATAGCAAGAACACATTGCCAGTATATCAACTTTTGCGGATATTTACCTTGTTCACAGAACATATGCATAGGTATTGTGTGTTCTCATCTTCATAATGGATATGCTCCATGAGGTTTCCCAGAGCTCTCCCCCTCAGCTTGTTGATAGGCCAACTGCTCAATACTGGTTCCACACACCTGTAAAGTGAAGTCCAAACAACATTCTGCAACAGTGTACGTGGACAGATGAGGTCCTCCTGAAATGCCAAAAAGAAAATAAAAAAAAAGTAAAAATAGGCTTAAGAAAGGAGATCTTCTTAGTAATTAGACCATCATTGTGAGTAGAGAAATCCAAGGTTCTCTTACAGTCTGATGGTACGACAAATATAAACATGAAATAAACCTGTGGCCCTATTGTTTAGAAGTGAGGCCTGCACACCACCCACACTATAGTATGTTGTCCATTGCAAACCACCTCTTTCCTGGAATGAGCCTAGTTACACTAGACAACTATCCAAAAGTACAGACAAGTTACTGCTCTAGAGCTAATCTAGATAGGTAATCATCTAATAGTATCTTGACGGCTGATGTGGAGTTGGCTGAGCTAGGATAATCCAACAAAGACCACGAATAGATTACATAACCTATGCATATTAATTTTTACAACACTGTGTAGCGTGTAAGTCAGCGCCTGGGAATTTTGTGAAAATTAACCCCATCAGATACAATCCCACCATAGAAGGGCATATATGATGATAATGAACTGTAGAACCAGAAAGGATGTGGCAAACCTTTGCGCATTCATTACGAGCATTGCTCCAGTCAATCTTGTTGTACGGAGTGTCATATATCTCCTCTCTTAGTGCTAATATAGTTGGTGTAATTGGTCCGACAAATTTCTTGCCATAAAGATAAGCCATTGGCAGATATACCATACGGGTTAAGCACCAAAATTTCCCTGAAAAGGACAGAGCCATTAATTGGTAGATATAGCAAACTTATTCAATAGACCACGTGCATCCAATCTATAAGGTGCAGCTGGAAGCTGGAATGACACCATTTCTGCATCTCACAGAAGAAATAATATATACCTGGATGAAATGGAAGAAACTGAGGAACGAGCCATAGTTCAGGGAAAATTGGATTATTTCCTGACCAATCAAACACTCCAAGTACCTTTGATTGATACAGATGCAAAGGAAGTGTCAGAGACACCGACGTAAAGAATCAGAGGTTATATATAAATGAGAAACAGGCTTGTGTGTATGTGTTTTTCCAAATAAGACTCCTACTAATATGTATACAAAACTAGTACACATTTACGGGTCGCAAAGAATACCGAAAGCCATATCTTTCCCCACTGGGGAACCAAGGTTGCACCACCATGGGATAGAATCCAAGCCCGCCCTTTAGCCAACGCATCGTTGTTGCCATATAGCTCTTCGCCGAGAAGCCTCAGGGTGATGTAGTTTGAGCATGTGCCGAACATGGTGCTTGAACCCAGGATAAGTGTGCTCCATCCACCATCTTCATTCTACACATTATTTATTTGATGAGTAAAACTAATGCCTTATACATCCAAAGTGATTAATTTGGTGCAAATTGACCCTGTCCCCAACAAGGCCTTAATGAGAGAGATAATCCAAGAGAACTATGCCATGCCTGGTGGTTGTAGATGTAGCGGCATATCTCACGCCGATGTTCTGGTGATATGACAACATTCAGTGATCCAGTGACATACAAGGCAAATATCTGCACACGAACGTCGTGCAAGTATGTTTTATCCAAGTCATCAGTGCACAACTAAGCAAGGAAAAAAAAGTAAAGGACATGGCATTTTATTTGTGGAGAAATAAACGCGCACCAAACCAGGCATGATGAACATGATCCCGCTGAAATCACCAGGCCAGTGCCCATCACTTGCTTGCAGTGAAGAGAACTGATCCATGGCCCGCCTCAAGGAGCTCAATACAATTTCTTCAGTGACGTGCTCATCCTCTTCAAGTTTGATGCGTGGCAGATCACGTTGACATCTGTTCTGCTTTGTGCACTGCAACGAAAGTATTTTGATTACCTAGCTTTTAAAACTTTTGACATAATTTAAGACACGCATATTTTTTTAAAAAAAATGAGTATGAACAGATCAGATAATTGGTGAGAAGAACCGATGAGGACATTTTCTTCAGGTTTTTAAACAAAATAGATTTCGTGTCGGCGGAAGTTTCCTGGAGGTGGAGGAGGATGAGAGTGTGACTGTGTGTGCGTGGCCACGAAGTTGAAGGGCCGATGTTTTCATCCCAACCTTTGCGGTTATTTTTTGTTTGTTTCTTCTTAAGGATTTTTGTTTTTTTTTCATTTTCCTAGAGCTAAACCTATTTTTTGAAGCATCTAGATATATTTTATTTGGATTTTGGCATATTCAAATCCATCATCAGACTTTTTAAAAAAACAATCAACAGAGATATTTTCTATGGTTTAAAAACCTTATCAAGGATTTACCGATTTTTTAACTAATTAAAAAGAAAGATAAATCACCTTCAAAACCACTCCAAACCTGTGTATGGAGATAATTTGAACGGTTTTACAAGAGCGGATAAAATGTCTAGTTTTAAAGTTTGAGAGAAAAATCATAGTTCAGACGAAGATAGAATAAACTTTTTTTTCCACTACCGGACGACCGCACGGTGCAGAAGTCACCACGAATCCACGATCATCAACAGGGCCGTCGAAGGCCATGAGCGAGGTGAGCGAGGGCCCCAAATTTACATCCCTAGATCGAGCAGTTCAGATTTTGAGTATTTAGCCTAGGCGTCCAGAACTTATCGGTTAGTATCTCGTTTGTAGCCCACAGGCCACAACTTATGACATAATCTTGTTTAGATGTCGGCTGTGTGGCAATGACTTGCAATTGTTTCTACGTGACTTCGTATCTCCGTTCGCCCATCGGCCATGCCACTGATCTCGTTTCGTAATTCTGCCGATGCGCCGTACGCAGCACTCTAACCCCGATGAACATTAGGGCCCAAATTTACATTTCACTTTCGGGCCCCAAATTCCTAGAGACAGCCCTGATCATCAACCAACCATAGTGGATGCATATTTTTAGGTCATAAATTAATACGAGTGGTGGCCTCCTCTAGACACTGCAGCTATAAACCAAACCGTGACTAGATTTATAGTAAATAATATACTCCCTCCATGTTAGTAAAAGAAGTCGTTTTGGACAAGGTTTGGGTCAAACATTGGGAATATAAATCATGAATAACTTTTAAGTTGTTGAGTTTGGAAATATGAAAATAATATGAATAGATTTGTCTTGAAATATACTTTCATAAAAGTATACATATATCACTTTTGAATAAATATTTTTATAGAAAAATGAAGTCAAAGTTATGCTTTGAAGACCGTGTCATTATCTAAAACGACTTCTTTTACCAACATGGAGGGAGTACATATTTATGTGTCTCCAACTAAATAATATTCGTACCTCCTTAATTATAGTTGCATGGATGTGCAATTAACTAAGCCAATTATATTACCCATGCAACGAACAATCCTTTTGAAACGGTCTAAACAAGGGGAAAATTTTTGGATGAGACGGTCCCCATAAAGTAACTATAGGCACCCATCATGAATTTGCGACACGTACTCCCTCCGTCCCATTGAAAGTGTCGCCCGGGAAACGTGTTTGTGAGGGGAGCACGCTTTTCCAACGACACTTTCAATGGGACGGAGGGAGTATTCATCTAGCAAATAAAACTATTACCAAAATTTAGGAGCAATAATGGAAATAAAAACTACATCTCTCTCATGATTGTTGTTGCTCCAAGGGGACCGTTCCCGCCCAATTTTTTTTCTAATTAAAGCCAAGTTTGGATCCATCAGCTGCTAATAGTTAGTTACGTACTAGCCAATAGGTCATAGCTAATATTAGCTGTTATTAGCTAGTTTTGTTCAACTAGTGAAAGTTTGGTATTCAGGTAACAATTAGCTAAACTATTAGGTAGATTTGTTTGGATCCAATAAGCTAATTATTAGCAGCTAACTATTATCTCATTGGATTGAAACAGGTCCTGAGACTAAGGCTAATAATATAGTCTTCTGCTGGTTGTATGAATCTTACAACTTGTCTAGTTAGTGGCGGATCTAGGATTTTATTAAAGGGTATGTCCAACCAAAATTTTTATATGCATTTCATTAAAATCCATTTACTAAGTGAATAATTATAAAGTTTGCAATTCAATTCGGTATATAAGCAATAAAATTATATAACAAGTCTTCAATTTAAAGATAAAATTGTAAAATTGCATAAACTACAACACCAATATAATTCACACTCACGTGATCGATGTTGATCGATCTTGCTAATTTGTGGACGTCGAACAAGAATTTTTTAGAAAGAATCAAAGATAATTGATGCAAGTGCATATGCAAACGACAAATCTATTCATAGTATCTGACTTGGACCCATGGCCACATGCATTCGCCTCCAGGCTCAGCAGTGCGCCGCCACCGCAACTGCTGATCAGCCTGCTACGCTTGGCCTTGGGGGCCGAGGCTGAGGCTTGGCGTATGGGTTTGCCCCTTGCTTTGTTCCATCTATCCAGGCGTCGGTGACCGTGTGTGAGGCAGGCAGGTGATTTTCGCTCGGGCGGGCGGTGGCGCCGTAGCGGTTTTATGCCTGCGTACACTTCCTATTACGACGCACGACAGGATCGTAGGGTATGCCGTGGCATATACGGCATACCCTGTAGATCCGTCACTGCATATAGTAGTTAGCTCTTCACTATTATTACATGGCCCTACTTTCTTCTCTCATAAAGTTTGTTGTAGTTTGTACATGGGTTAGTTGTAAACTTATAGCTCATCTGTCTTCTCTCTCCTTTTCACTTTTCTCCGCCTCAATATAAAGCTTACTTGTAGGCTTGTAGCTTGTTATTATATTTGCTCTAATCAATGATGCCATACATGGTTTTTTACCTGCATGCGCATGAGGAGGTCAGCAGACTCCCTCCTCTGGAAGCGGTGGTCGGAGAACTCACGGCGGAGCCTCTCCACGTCGTCACGCTCCTCCGGCGTGCCAAGGTTGGGGTCGAACTCCCACACCGCCCGTCCGACAAAGTTGTTGGTCGACCGCAGCCACGGGCCGTCGTCGCCCTGCGCTACCTTCAGCCTCCACATGCTCGGTGCCTGCTAATTCCAAGCTGCTAGCTACCCAAAGATCAGTACAAGGCGCAGTGTTTTAGTCGCTTAATAATTAAATCATGTTGTCCATGCATAATAGCAAATCCATTCGTATATACAGTGAAAAGGAAAGAAGTGAGAGAAATGCATACGTACCTCCGACCCTGAACAGTGTAAGAATAGAATTGTTAGCTAGAACAAAAAAAAAGTGTAGCTAGTTAAAAGTTAGACAGCTAAGAACATCTCCAACGGTATTTCTTAAATCCATTCCCTAAATTCTCATTAAGAGAGCTATTCTGATTGAAAACGTTCTCTATATTCCTATCCATGAGACTAGGAGCTTGGCTAAAAATTAATACACCCATTTAGTTCTTCTGTATAGACGAACTATATAGCATATATATAGTAAGATCTATAAACGGACCTTGCTTATGTGCTAATAAGAATAGGAGAATTGTTTAGGCAGCAGGCCCCTTCCCGGCCTCCGTGTAGTTTAGCAAGGAGAAGGAGCTTCACGTGGGCTGTGGAGAACTTACGAGTACCAGGACGACTATTTAAAGACTACGCGAGGAGGAGGCGTCCTCCGCAGTGTAAAGGTTGTAGCTAGGCGTCATTGTCGATGGCCAAAAACTAGCTGGTTGTTGGGTGACTGCCCTCGTTTATTAATACCATATATAGTTAACAAGATGCCAGGAACGGTGAAATCTTCAGGAATGAGCCTTCTACCAGTGGCCTCATTATTTCTAAAGTTTGTGATGATCCTGTAACTCGGCGTAAACGCCTAAAATTAGATCGTGATGTAACTAACCTAAGGAATTGGCGCTTGTATCTCCTATCTTGTAACTCTACAGAAAGTTACATTTGATAGGAGGCTTTCAGTTTGAATGAATTCGGGTGGGAAGCTCTGCCCCTGTAAGTTCAGAAAGAAATATACTCCCTCCGTCCCATTGAGAGTGTTATTTTTTATTTTTAGACTTCTTATTTGATCGTCCGTCTTATTTAAATTTTTTATGTCTATACCTAATAATAAAGAGGCAAAATTTCAAGCTCTTTTTTTTCGTCCATCCATTTATTTGGTCCATCTCCCTTTAACTACCGGACGATGAAAAGTTTTTTTCTATCTAGACTCATATATATATATATACATACATATATATATATATATATATATATATATATATATATATATATATATATATATAACCCGTACTCATACGAGTTAGAATAGCTCTTGTCTAGTGTGAGCAGAGTCCAATTCCAAAACATAATAAAAAGTTATGCATGAACGTGTTTTATATAAGGTAATAATGTGGATGAGTAGCAATCCTAATCAATTAGATCTCTATTTTTGACTAACCTAATCATATCAGTAATTTATTATCTATATACTTATACCTAATAATAAAGAGGGAAATTTTCAACCATTTTTTTATCCATCGCCCCTAACAAACTCAGAAAGCGCAAATTGTTTATTCTTCTATCCACATCCGTTCTATTTTATAGATAGTTACGAATCCTAATCCAACTATATCTCTCTGATCCTAAATAAGTTGAATAGGAATCCTAACCCATATAAAAGAGATACAAATAGATTTAGTTTTTTAATTTTGGTCTTTTTATTTTTTCAGTTTTTGTAAAACGTTCATTTTTATCTTTTTTTAGCCCTGAGGAGGACTTCAGGAACGGAGAGAGAAGTCCTCTCGTCGGCCACAAAATTTTCCATCCTTTTCGTGTTTGGATGTCTTTTTCCAATTTCGTTTTTTTCCGGTTACAGTTTAATTCAGTTATGTCTGATTTCTTTCATTTTTTTCTCCGGTTCCAGTTAGGTTCACTTATGTTTTCTTTACATTTTTCATGTTTTCTGGTTTCCGATTCTATTTTGGATTTAGTTTTTTAATGGCTTCCGTGATTTTAGAATTGTTTTTTGTTTTTAAATTTTTTTGTACAATGGCAAGTTTTATTTTCCTATTGTACTTTCATGTTTTCTTTTTTATTTTTCTTTGTAACGATATTAAAGACTCCGATTCCAAGACATATCAAAGACGGTACAAAATTAATTTAAAGACGAAGTCCATAAATCGTCCACCTAACCACACAACATGTTCCGTTGCAACACAGAAGCGTCCATGTCAACGCACAACATATTCTGTTGCAATGCACGAGTAGGCTTTTTATTATAAGAAGATAAACAATAAATACAATATTACGGGTCCTCTATAAACAATAAATACAATATTACGGGTCCTCTAAACAGTGATTATTATTTATAAAAAACAAATATTTTTATTACTAAGCTGTTGGTTTTAATTAGGAATAAATTACTATTATAATATGAATTGACTGATGATCTAACTTATCAAATTGTAAACGTAAATCTTAAACACCTTGTCATCCAATCTATCTAATGAAATTAAAGATTTCTCCGCACATGTCAGTGCAAATATCTAAGTTGTCCGCTGTAACATCCAGTCCCGACATACACGGCCCAGGCCCACTCTGCCGAGGAGTGGTCCCACCTGCGTAGCAACCCGCTTGAGCTTTCGTCCTCGCTTCGCTCAAAACGGTTAACCGAAGGTTACTACGCGTCCCTGACCCTGGTATTTAAGCTGGTATAGCGATCCCCAGACTCACGGTATGTTACTAAACTTCCGGTTGCACAGTGTTTCGCGATGCTACAGTAACCGGTGAACAACATACGGAAATTGGCCCGACCCAAATCGATGAACAGTAACCATCTGCTACGGTGTCCAAACTACAGTGCCATGACGCTAAGTACCCAGAGTCCTGGATGTACAGTACTCGCTGCTACAGTACCACACACTGCCCGAGCTGCAGTAGTATCGGCCCATTCCACGATTTGGGCCCACTTGGCCTATTTGGGGCTGTTACATCCGCATATAATAGTGTAACTCTCGAGAAGGCTGACATATGGAAATCGAGACATGACTAATCCTTACCGACTTTAATAAGATATTAAAATTATAATTTTTTATGGATCCTCAAAAGAACTCACAGAACTTGATATCTAACTCTAGCAAAAAAAATAAATAGATCGAGCCCGTTCATTTCCGAGCCCATTTCCATTAATAAGTCTATTCGTTTGTGATTGCCATAGCAATCACTCACAATATCAAAAGTAGCATCTAAACAAATTAAGTTATCGCGGCTGTTGAAACTATGCAACAAGCTGAAGCAAACAGATCAAATATATGATAGTTTTTTTTCTCCCGTTGCAACGCACAGTCATGTTTACTAGTAAATAATAAAATAAATGAATTATTATAAAAGTATCTCTAATGATAAATAAGTTATAAAAAATAAATAATATTTATACATTTTGAATAAGACGAACGGTCAAAAAAAATCTAAAACTCAAAAACCACACTTTCGGTGCGACAGGAGTAGTTAACAGAACTCTTTCACGTACTATAGTAATCCATAGTTAACTCTTTCTCGTCTACTCCCTCCAAGAGTTGCTAGGTAGTAGTTAATAGCCGTGCATTGCTACGGGTATTTTATAAATAAATAAATAAAGTCAAGAGAAGAGCAGCGCTCGGCAGGTGGCGGGTGCAGACGGTGACGTCAGCAAAATTGTTGTGCACCGTCTAATTGTCAGCCAGTGGTGTGCAGACACCTGTGCTTGTTACTGTACGGTCAAAAGGAACAGGTTGGTTTTTTTGTAGAGCGTGTTATTGATAGCCAACGACGCCCAACCATCTGGACTCTGATTGTTTTTTGTTGTCGCCAAACGATTGGAGGAAGAGCAGTAAGTCAAGAGAACAGTAGGATATTTTCTTGATAAGTGCTACAATTTTCATATATAAAGTATCTTTATCCGGCACTATATAAGAAAAATATAATTTTTCTAATGCAACAAGCCATGATACATGATTAATATATGCTGCTCGAACTTTATATTATTTTTTGAGGATTTTAACAATCTTAAATGACAAAACTCAAAACTAAGGTTTTGTAAATCTCATCAAGAGATACAACTTTCATATATATAAAGTATATTTATCCAACATCATATAAGAAAGATATGATTTTGTAAGATGACAAAACAAGCTCTGGTATGCAGTTAATATGCTGTTTGTTTTTTTAGCATATTAACAATCTCAAATGAAAAATTCAAAACTAGAAAGTCGTATATCTCATCTAAAGCTACGATTTTTATATAGAAATCATCTTCATCCGAGGCCATATTAAAAAGATATGATTTTTCTAAGGTAGAGCTTTGCTCCTGATACGTGGGTCTCATCCGTTAGATTCATGCCACGTGGGATAACGGGTCAGGTAAACGCCTCTTGGGATCTGAAAAGACTCGTTACAACTTTAGGGAGCCAAAAATACATTTTCAAACTTTGGAGACCTAGATGACACCACTTCACATCTTTGAGGACAGCTGATAAATTTTATTCTATCCAATAAGCCCAACATATAGGGGAAAATTTAATGAAAAGAGATTGGAGAGGTAATAGAAACTGCTGCTTGTGTGGGGTAAGTGAGACAAGTGATCACATCTTCTTTCAATGCCACATTGCCCGAGCTATTTGGTTTTCGTTTAAAGAAGTCTTGAGATGGGAGAGTCCCACAAAGCATTCTAGATGTTTTTGATTTCTGGATTCCTATGGGGGGAGAGACTATCATATCAAGTTGTTTATTTTTGTGATTGTTTCTTTGGGGAATAGTAATTTGGAGTTTCTTTTCTTTTCTTTTTCACTTCTGGACTATCCGTCCTAAGAAGTTGTCTGTCGATTGCACCCACGGACCACCACCCTCACCCACCTTTAGCATCCAGATGATCGGTGCTGCTAAGGGCACCTCCAATGCACGGTGACTTACGAACTAACTCTAAACATATTATCATATTCTAATAGTAGTCGGCTGTTTGTGTTTGATTTTAACTATTTTTTTAAAAGATCCAAGAACATATCGTTCTGGTTTATATGTTTGATTTTAACTAGGAAACAGGAGTATGCATTCACCCTGTTCGTTTTGAACTTATTTGCCAGAATCAGCTATCCATTCAATAGTGTTTTTCTCTCACAACAAATCAGCATCAGTCGTTCAGCAATACTTTTACAGCTAGCCAAACAGGGTCGATCTACTCACCTGTAACTGTTCACGTACGGAACGATTTGTGCCTCAGAGATATGTCGCTGGCCGTACGATACGAACGAACGTGTCTGATTCTAACTCACCTGTAATCTGTTCACGTACCCAACAGGGAGCTAGCGCCGTGGGAGCACTGTGACGAAGAAGAATAAACGGCTGGAAGTCTTCTCTATTTATTATTATATTAATTAAGCACAGCAGACTGGAAGCTAGTATATTAATTAAGCACAGCAGACTGGAAGCTAGTATATTAATTAAGCACAGCAGACTGGAAGCTAACCACGTAGGGCGATAGTTTTCCGGGTCGGCAAGTTAGTGGTGTATGTCGGTGGTTGTGTGACCACCCTCGTTTAATACCGCAGTTTTCCGGGTCGGCAAGTTGGTTTCTGGCTATATGTCTCTGTTTCTCCACTCGCAGCAGCAAATGAGGCAGTGCACCAACTAATGATTCACTGCCTGATTAATTGGGACTAAAATATATACTTCCTCTGTCTCTGAATAAATATATTTTTAGAGTTGTCTTAAGTCAAACTTTTTAAATTTTGACTGAATTTCTAGAAAAAAAAACATTAAAGTTTATGGTATCAAATTAATATTATTAGATTTATCATAGAACATATTTTCATTATGTGCTCATTTTATGTCATAGATGTTGTTACTTTTTTCAATAAAAGTAGTCAAACTTAAAAAAGTTTGACCGACACGGATTCTAGGAATTAATTTATTTGGGGACAGGGGAGTAATAGTACAGAAAGGCGGCCACCTGCTCAGCAACCTTATTAGGGCGATAGGTTACACCGTTTTGAGTTTCGATAGTTAAGGGATGTATTTTATCAAGTGTTGGAAATTAACAGAACAAAGAGTTAAAGACTGAAAATTAGAGTTTTTTTCAGCATTCAGAGTAAATAAACATTTACCTCCTTGAAATCAACCCATTCCTATGTCTCATGTGCTGTATTTATGTCATAATAAACCACTGCGTAGCACTGGCGGAGCTACCTTAAGGCCATGGCCCCCCTTGCTGTGCATCAAGTTCTATGGTCGTCACGTGCAAGTGCATGCATATTTTGGCATTGTCTACTCGCATAGCTGCATGCATAGTTGTTTTGTCTGTTACTGCTTAAGGGCATGTACAATGCAATATGCAAAGACTCCTGTAAAGGTGTTTAGATGGAAAGAAAAATACTATGTAAGCAAGTGTCTCTCTGCGAACTTAATCTACTGCACAAAAAAAATATTTGAAGGAGCTTGTGGTTAGGCGCTGTTGCGTCGCATATGCGGATAGATTTTTGAGCATCTAGCTGTAGGGATCACACAAGAGCCGGTCAAGCATCGCTGCCTCACGAAGTGGCAAATCCGTCTGTAATCGCCGACCTAGTAGTCCACTCTAGAGTCCACGGTAGCAGAAAAACGATTTAACGGTCCATAACAGTCCATTAGCGCCCCCACGTTGTACAAGCTCTTATCATTAGACCTTAACTGACTAGATGCTTGATGCATGCAAGCTTGCTAGCTCTCTGGTAACTTATGGTGCCATGCTTGCCTGTAGCAGTTCTTGAGGACCGTTTTGCCCCTGCTTGCTTTCAGCGCCAGCTCCGCCACTGCTGCATAGGCATCCTATATACTATCTTAACCGGAGCTTCAAAGAGTTTAATTTGCTTTTCATAGTGGAAGATGTAATAGATTAGCTCATGAGTGTGCTCGTTTGGTATCTAGTGATAATCAGGTGGAGTGGCTTATAACCCGACCAGGTTTAAGGGATATCATAGACAAGATTGTAATGTTGTTCATGGTTAATATATGAAGCTTCAGTTTCCCTAAAAAAAGACATCTTATATACTAATTAGAGCGACTTGATTAGTTGTACAAACAATGATAAGTGAAAACTATGTCGCCTTAGAAATAAGGATATGTCGCCTTAGAAATAAGGATACCTTTGATGCATCATATTCAGTTATTTCTGCTTCATAAAAGCTATTATCGTCAGGCCACCAAGTCATGACTTTACGGCCGATTGCGAGGATTGAATTGTGGACCTTCAGGTGGAAGGCCAGCAGAAGATGGCGTAGATTTGACTGCAAGACCACCAGATATCTTCTGGCCCTTCATCAAGAACAATTAATTGCCCACAAAATAACCCATATCATGTTACAAAATTACAGCCACAAAATTATATATAATTCACTTTTTTGTGCCAGGTGGAGCTGCTTTTTTTTTGCTCCTGAAGATGATGGTTGCATTGGTGCAGTTAAAGGCTTTGAATGCATAGCAGATGGTGCAGGTACAGATGCAGAAGGAATGGGTTGAGACATCTTTTGCCTCTTGTGAGCAGAGGTTGTAGGGTTGGCCATGGGGTCATGTGTACGCTGAGAATTAGTATTAACCAAATTCATCTTAAGCCCACCAGTTGACTCTCTCCAGGGAAAGAACACATGCATGTGAGAGCAAGAGTGGCAAAGGAGTTGTTATGTTTGGGTGTGCGTGTGTTAATTAGGAGCAAGGGTCACAGTTAAGATGCATCATGTGTCCACACAATATCACTGTTCGCCTAAACGGCCGTTTAGTCCGTTTAAACACCGTTTAAACGGTAAACAGAAGTCAGCCGTGTTGTTTAGGCCCTAAACGGTGAATTAAACGGTTGGGCTGTTTAAACCCGTTTAAACCGTTCAATCCCGTCTAAACGGTCTAAACAAAATCAGATTAAACGTGATTAAGTGAATTAAAGGACTACGTCTATCGCAATCAACATAAAACTAATTAACATTGTAATTATATGAAGTGTTATGGGATTTAGATTTCTTCCAACAAGATTATTTGGTAGAATATTTGATTTTTACATGTGTAAATATGTATGAGTTCTAGCTAATTTTATTTTTATCTACATAAATATGTATATTTTATTGTTATTGTACAAAACCGTTTAGGCCGTTTAACTCCGTTTAAAACCGTTTAAACGGTTTAAACACTAAACAAAGGGTGGCCGACTATTTACCGTTTAGTGTTTAGAAAAACATTGCACAATATATACCTTATCTTCGGATAATATCATCACTATTAACTCGGTTTAGCAACCCCCTGTGTTCCTTGTCAGATACTTATAGCTCCTTCCTGAGCTTAGTAATTAAGACTTTCTTTTTCCTGAGACGATGCATTCAAACATTTATGAGGTTCCATGAAATCTAGGCCAACCAGAGTAAATAAATAAACTAATAATAACATGAAGAGACAAGAGTGTATAGTATACCCATGTTATAGCATCAGATTGAGCCTTGAAAGCTCTAAGAACTGAACAATATGCTTCTTGCTCAAGCTGATGTTCCATTACCAGTGATACGTCCACTGCCTTTCATGCCTATGCTGTTCTGGTATGGTGGTTGAAGATCATCATCGGTTCCCTCTAATAACCAACGCCAAATTTCTGAGTATATATAGCATTTCAAAATGTACTCAGCCGTGGTGCACCATCGTTCATAAAAATTCTGTTCATAAAAAAGATAACCATTTTAAATATTAAATAATAATGCTCCATCGTGGTGCACTAAAGCACAAAGCACGGCCGCTTTAGTGTCTGAGGCCCGGCCCGTTTAGTGTTGAGGCCCGCAGCCCACCCATCAGTGATCTACACCCTCGTGACACGTCATCGTCATTGGCGGTGACAGGGTGGGGCGGGGCTCCATGGTTGCTCTCGCGGCAGCGGCGGCGGCGCTGCTGGTGTTGCGCGCTGCCGATGCTGCTGGTGTTGCCGCCGGCCACGGACACGTACGACGGTACAAGCAGGAGAGCCGCCGGATGTTCGTGGAGTGGAAGGCCAGGTACACGAAGACCTATAGATACTTCGGCAAAGAGTCCTGGTACGCGGTGTTCAAGGAGAGCAGCCGCCTCGTCGCCCGGGCCAAGGCGTGAGGAGAAAACATATTCCTTTGATCAAACGTGGACATTAAAGTTTCTTGGTATTTGGACTGAGATAAGCTTAGCTGAAGATTGAAAAAAAAATTATAGTGTGCTAAGCTTGTTTGAAGGCCGCTTTAATTTCTGGTTGCTGCTGCAGCTCGTGCTCATCGCCAGATGTTCGTGGGGTGAAAATGCGTACATTAGCAACATGTACAGCTACCTTCCTGCAAGCACTTCAAACAAGGGAGTTCAAGGTTCACAAGATCCCAAGAAACTCAATTACTCAAATACAACAGCGAACTCACTAACGCATCAGGCATTTAGATCACAGAGCCACTCAACTGTATACACTTGTACGGTTCCTGCTCATAGTTCTGTGCCCTGTTGCATTGGCTTTGCAGAACCTGGAGCCTTTCATGCTCCTCTCTGTACGATGTTGTTAAGTTAATTAATGAAGCCTGTTATAAAAAAAAACGTAGAACCTGTTCCGTACGAGTTCAATCTGGACGAGTCAGACGAATGGACGTTGGAACTGGCCTTTGGTCCGTGGGTGGATGGAGTCCTTTTTTCTTTTATATCCCTAGTCCCTGCATATGCATAACCTCCAACAGAAGGCAGGGGATGTTTACCCGTGGTAGGCTTATTCTATTTTGCGGACTTTTATCGAGTTAGATATATCCTTACTTATTTGTTTACCCTCGCAAAAATTTATTTATCTATTTATATTTATATTCTTTTTATTTGCGAACGAACACACCAACAACTAGTATATGCATATGGCGTTAGAGTGCGCAGCAGCATCCGGCCCAGCTCGCTATACCCATGAGCCAGCAACCCCTCGGGCTCAGGTCCACCGGAGCTCACAACATACTAAAGTCTTGGGCCTAATTTAACCCAAAAGACTAGTCTGATAAATAAGAATTACCCTCGTCTTATATGTTGTGCTTCTCTGTCATCAATTACTGATGTGAAACTAAACCTAACAATCTCTTCCATCATACATCGGGCCCAACTCTTCACATTACAACCCCGTGTGATCTCCAGAAGACATTCTCCAGGCCTGAGTCCAACACTCCATGTCACACACAACCCATGTGACCTTCGAGATGTTAACTGGCTCCCCCGTCGCCATTTGACCCTTGAGATTTTCTAGGTTTTTCTGAGCATGGGACTAAACCTAACAGTTTTGACTGCTACATGCGGTTAATGAGGATTGACATGCAACTTGTACCGATGCACCGGTGATGTGTAAGCAAAGGAAAGTGGACATCAATTTTGAATTTCTAATGTCTGCGAGCTGGACTTTATGATTTTAGAACAATATTTTATTTTTGAACTATACAAAAAGTTGTCATATATATATATATATATATATATATATATATATATATATATATATATATATATATATATATATATATATATATATATAAAAACAAAATTGAGAGAGTAATTGGGAACGAAAGGGACATGCGTGCCCTCGTTTTGGGCACTATCCGATTCCCCATGACCAAATCTCGTTTGTAATCCAAAATATGCGTTCCAAAATATGCGTTGAATGTTGTTCAAGACCTAGTACACAAGGAGTGGGAGCATGTGCCCCCCACTCAAATTCGGGGTTTCTAAAAAAATATACCTTCTTTCATGTAGCTACATCCCCACTTAAATTCTAGGTTTCTAAAAAAATATATACCTTCTTTCGTATAGCTATAGAGGAATTCTTGAGAATGTAGTAGTTGTAGTCGTAACCGACGAGTAACAGCTCATGATCGTTCTCAATAGTTCCGCCGCACTTGTCCCAGTACGTACACGCCACACTTGTAGTCGCATGAAATCTTTGTTGTGTTGTGGTCTCCGACAGCGATGGAGACGACGATGGGCTCGGCTGAAGGTAACTGCCGAAAGCATTTGGAACTCGTCGAGGGCCAAGGTGACAACTCCTCGAACCCTCTCATGATTAGGTCCACGCACGGTGTGTCGCTGGCCTGGCATGTACCATCGTCCATTCCCTATAAGGGAAGGGTAGGAGGCCGACGACGCCAAGCCATTGTTGCTCACATACTGGAAAGCTGGATGGCGAGGCCGCCACCTTTGCAGCCTCGCTCACGTTGTCTGACGGCAGCTGCACGGCTAGGTCCTTGTTGTTCGCCCCTCTGATATGATAGTGTGGTGGCTCTCCAACGCCCCTGTCTTATCATGATGATGTCGTTTGGGTCTGACATCTTCAGTTTGAGGTAGGTGTAATTAGGCACGGTTATGAATTTCCTATAGCACGGCTATCCTACGATGGCATGGTATGCCCCTGGAAAGTTTGCCACCGGGTCAATTTTTCCCGAGAGGAACTGCATGCTTGCCCAACATGACCCTGTGGAAGAGGGCCAATGCCCCACGGGGGGCTAATAATACACGAGCGTGGAATCCCCACAGCGTCAAGGGTGTCACTCTATCCATGAGCGCCTTCAACATGTCCTTTCCCGTGGCAACGGGGTCGACGATGAGCGACTACCACCGGCCTAGTTGTGGCACATGATCAGGATGATCTGCACAATCGAACGTGATGGCGGACTCCGACCACTTAAGGCCTCGTTTGGTTGCATATGTATTCCCTTCAATTTACATGTGTTGGTGTGAAATGAAATGGAATTTAGGCTTTGTTTAGTTTCTTCCTCTAAAGTTTACTCTCTATTACATCGGATGTTTGACACATGCATAGAGTATTAAATATAGATTAAAAAATAACTAATTGCATAGATTGTGATTAATTTGTAAGATTAATTTTTTAAGCCTAATTAGTCCATGATTGGACAGTGTGGTGCTACACTAACATATGCTAATGACGGATTAATTAGGTTTAATAAATTCGTCTCGCGGATTACTGACGGATTCTATAATTTATTTTTTTATTAGTATCCAAACACTCCATGTGACACTTGATGTGACATCCCTAAACTTTACTCCCTAGATTTAAATACCACCTTAGTTTAATTCCACTCTAATTCACTTCAACACATGTGAATTGAGATGAATCCATAAGCATCAAGTAAGTGCTAAGGCAGGAGGAGACCGCCCGTTTGATGGTGTAGACGTCGCGAGAAAAGCGAGCTTTTGCTGTCGCTTGGACTCATAGGTGGATGGGCCAACAAACATGACGAGGAACTTATCAGTGTCCTAGGAGGGTTCGGATTTCGCAGGAGCACCATTCCCGATCGGCGGGTCATCCTCCTTGTTGCCGCTGGGGTCGAAGCCTCCACAAAGTAACTTCTTCACGAGAAGGCAATCCTTGAGGAGGTTTCGCATGGTGAGGGCACGGCGACTCAGGCGCTTCTCAAAGTGCCCCGCGGGGTCTTTTTTTATATATATTTTTATTTTAGTGTAACGTGCCTGGTTGCAGCATCAAGGAGCTCCTTGACTGTGAGCAATCGCTCACACCCGAGCTTATGAAGCTGGGTCATGGTTTTGCATCTGGATACGAAGACGTCGATGACAACGGCGTCCTCGGCATCCAGGACGACATCAGTAGTGCATTGCTTTGAGAAGCGCTTGATGAAGTACCTGCCAAGAATATTCACTAATGTGCAATGTGCAGGTTTTAATTACCTGTATTGCTGTTTTCCTAGGAATCCATGGCAAAAGACACTACCACGATATAGCACTGTAGGGGTGGCTGAAGTGGCACTATAAGGACGGCTGGGGCAGCTGTCCCTGTACATCCACTTTTACAAATGAACCATGGCCGCGCGCCCTTACAAATACATTTATAAAGGCGGCTGTTATTTCAAGCTGCTCCTACAAATGTATTTGTAAGGACGGCTGGTGATGGAATCGTCCCTACAAATAGCATACTGTCCCTATAAATAGCATTTGTAAGGCGGCTGGTGACAGAACCGCCCCTACAAATAGCATTTGTAAGGGCGGTTTCAGTACAAGCCGCGGTTCCAGCACCAGCCGACCCTACAGTGCATTTCCGAAAAAAAAATATATGCATATAAAATCTGACTACCATAGCAGCGCGCACACACACACATCTACAAATGCATCCACAGCATCACATATAAGTTACCTTTGTTACCGAGCTCACTACATGTAAAATAACAGAATAGACATTGATCCATAGTTTATCAGAGAAATTATTAAGTTCACAGAATAGATACTGATCCTAGTTTCATGGTCATTTAGTGTTTATGTGGCAGCAAGACAGAACTCATATAAGCACGGATACACTGAAAAATATTGAATAAAAGACAACAACAAAGCTGATAAAAATCCCATGTATTGGATTCTGAATAAACGAGGCCAAGCTGATTCAAACTTAAGGCAACAACCAGCTGTTGTATGACTTAAAGCAGCTGACTTAAAGCAGCTGTATGAGAAAAATATTGAATAAAAGACAACAACCAGCTACAAGAGATAAAGAACATAAGGTATATAACTAGCCATAGTGTCTTATACTATCATAAAGTAAACTACCAAACAGAATAATAAACATTTCTCAAAAACATGCAGGTGAACTACATATCTTTGTATTATAGAATACTATAAACATTTCAAAGCATCAGCCATCAGCTTGATGGATTTATAATTTGACTATGTACTACCCACCATTTGGTTCTACAAGCTACCACTAGAGCAATCTTGCATAAAAGTTACCTTTGTTACCGAGCTCACTACATACAGTTTCATAAGATGAACCAGAAGAGATCCCTTAATTTTCAATACTTATTAAAAGAGAGTCAAATAACACATATATAATACCAGAAACTTGTGCTTGGTCAAAAAAACTCAACTACTTGCTAGGCACATCTGCCAATAGCCCAATGTTAAGAATTGTACTTAACAAGTAGAAGTGAAGAACATGACCAAACTAGAATAGAGTAGTACATCATCAAGAGTAGAGAGGAGAAGAGAAGAGAGTAGTAGTAGCAGCAGCAGAGTAGAGAGAAGAGAGGAGTAGGAGTCTCAGAAACTTGTCACTCATCATTTGGTCGTGAACTTGGAGCATCAAGGCATCATAACAGAGAAAAAGAGAGGAGAATGTAATGTATAGGCGGCTGGTAATGAAGCCTAGTTCCTCACAAGTTCTTGATCATCAGCTCTTATTCCATATAATGTATGGACTAGACAATTTCATCATCGGCCAAAAAAGGAGAGGGGATGAGAGGGGAGAGTAGGAGGAGTAGTAGAGTAGAGAGGAGAGGGGAGAGTTGGCATAATAGGCAGTAGCTGTTTACCCAAACATAGAGTGGAAAATGTGTCAAAATAAGCCACTAGCTGCCCATTGCCTGCCCAAATAAATATATCACCTGGTGCTTGGCAAACATATAGCAGCAGCAGTAGTATATCATATAGCTATAGCAGAGTAACAAACACAATATGCCCAAAACAGCATCTACTCACTTAGTGCAAGGTGAGCAGAGGCATGGGGTTGTAAATGCATTTAGCTCATATAGCAACAGTGTGTCACAAGAGGATTGTTTATCAACCCATGCAACTACTAACCAGCTCAAAGCAACACAAGCGTACAAACATATGTCCAGCTATCACTTTTGCCTAGAACAATGCCATTTCATATAGATCAAACAAGTCACATATCACTTTTGCCTAGCACCGGACATGCATCTAGCATCTTAAAGATCAGGAATAGACAAATAGACCACAAGAGGATAAGGAAACACAAAGAACATCAATTTCCTTCCAGATAGTATTATTTCCTAATCAAACATGGGTCATTTTGATTCCCAGTTTAGACCAGGATCCCTTTTATAGTGTAGCTACATGTTGATATGTAAATATATTCTGGTATTGCTACTACTCCTACATGTCTCATGATAGGCACTATATTCCTACAAGCTCAAGAGAAGCCACAAACTGGACACAAAGCATAGAAAAATCTGTCCTAGCTAAGGAAAAACAAAAGTTGTATAAAGAAGAAAACATGTACAAAAATAAGGCACCAATCATGAACACCACATCTGTTGACTTGATTATGCATTACTACATGTCTATATCTCAGAGTTCTTCATAGCACTAAAAAATAAAGAGGTAAAAGTATAGACCCATGAGGCCATGATTGAACAAAGATTCAGTATAAACTAATGATCACAAGTTGGACCTCATCAATTATATCTTTCTATGGTTAAGACAAGCCAAGAAGATTAAACTAATTAGTACTAATAAGGCAGTACAAACTCAGTTTCACAAAAAAGGTAGTTCCTACCAATTGAAGAATCTTCCAATGCACAAAATCACAATTCGCTATCTCAAGCTAGATAACTAGATCTGGTATGAACATAGTGCCAAAGCTAAACATTGAGACTGATATACCCATAGTGCCAAAGCTAGAAGAGATTGGAGGAGAAGAGCGGTTGGGCGTACCTGTCCGAGATTAAGGCCACCAGGGCCAGGGCGCGGAGGAGGAGGCGGAGGAGGAGCGTGCACGGACGGCGCCGGAGCACACCAGAGGAGGAGGCGCTGGCCGGCGGTCTCACCGCACCGAAACCCTAGGTTCAGTGCACCGGCCGGGGCCGGGGCGTGAAGGAGGAGGCGGGGTGGAGGAGGCCAAGGAGGTGGCGCAGAGGAGATGCTGCAGAGGAGGCGGAGGACGAGCGCACACGAACGGCGTCGGAGCACACCAGAGGAGGAGGCGCGGGCCGGCGGTCTCCCACGCCGAAACCCTAGGTTGAGGGCACCGGTCGGGGCCGGGGCCAGGGCATGGAGGACGAGACGCCGGCGGAGGAGGAGGCACGGTGGAGGCGGCGTGGAGGAGGCGGAGGACGAGGCATGGTGGAGGCGGTGTACGGACAGCGGCGAAAAAAATCGGCAGCCTGCCAGCGTCGAAATGGAAGAGAAGGCGCCCAACACTTAGCCAATTTTGGCCCTCAAGCGCGCCCGCAATATATATGTTGGGCTTCATTTGTAGGGGCGGCTAAGGTTATAAGCCGCCCCTACAAATGATTTTTTCAAAAATCAAAATCAAAATGAATTAATCATATATAAATAATAACTAAAACAATTTGTTTGTGCTCAATTAATCATATATATAATTATTTTTTATATACTTATATTTTCATATATACAATAACTAAAAAAATTTTATATGGAAAATTGAACCTTTCAAAATAAAAAAATAATTTTTAAAATTTGAAAAATTTAAATTCAAAACAACTAAAACGATTTTGGGACACCAAATGACCTCAAATGAAAATTTAATAAACATCAAAGTTGTAGAACTCATGAAGATCTACAATTTTGATTTTGGTGTTCTTGTCATTTGACTAAATTTGAACATATCAAAGTTTGAATTTTGAAAAACGACAAGTTTAAACCAAATTTTAGAACCCCAAATGATTTCAACTAAAAAAGTGATCAATACCAAAGTTGTTCAACTCATCAAATGCTACAACTTTTATTTTGATCATATTATCATTTGACTAATTTTTAACAGCTCAAATTTTGAAATTTTAAAAATAACAAGTTCCAGCCATAATTTGAAACCCCAAATGATTTCAACTTAAAAAGTGATGAATACCAAAGTTGTATAACTCATCAAGATCTACAACTTTGATGTTGGTCATTTCTTCATTTAACAATTCTTAGTACACATTATTCACAAAACTTATATATGTCTTATATAGTTCATGAAACGTTATGAGAGATGTGTAACATTTGTGAACAATGTTATTACCACTTTGTCGAATGAAGAAATGACCAATATAAAAGTTGTAGATCTTGATGAGTTATTCAACTTTGGTATTTATCATTTTTTCAGCTGAAATCATTTGGGGTTTCAAAATCATGTTTGAATTTGCCTTTTTTTAATTTACAAAATGACAAGTTTAAACCAGAATTTGAACACCCAAATTATTTCAACTTAAAAAGTGATGAATACTAAAGTTGTATAACTCATAAAGATCTCACATACATACGCAAATTAATCTAGTCTCACACACATACATAAATGAAGCCTTACAAACACACACTTACACAAACTAGCTAGGCCTCCGTTGTAACAACTTTCCCTTGACACCTTTTCGTTCTCATGGCAATGTGTCTTTGGGCAGGTTTTTTTCCACAACACTGATCTTCTTAGTAAAGTTTGTGAATAGCAACATCTCATCGTAGTTATTGTAGGCTTCGACATCGTCGACGCCATCAAATCTGATAATATGTTGTTTCCTCTTCTTCGGGGGGAGCATACTGTGCGGGTCGGGCATATAGAACACTTGTGCGACATGTGAAGTGAGCACCCAAGGATCATCGTGGTAGCTTACATTCTGGAGGTCCACAACCCTCAATCTAATCTCATTGAATTGATATTGCTTGATCCAGCGGCATCAAAACAGGGCCACCTTTATATCCCTTCCATTGTCAAGTTTCCATATATGTTCAATTATGCCAAAGAACTCGGCCTTTCGCCCCACTCCGTTGAGAGCCACTACTCGAACACCGCTGTTTTAGTTTACACATTTACTATCCTTTGTGTGGGTATAGTACGTGTATCCATTGATGTCATAAGCATTCCAAGATGTCACTTGTCTCAATGGCCCTACCGCCAATCTAATAGAATCCATGGTTTCTCCAGGCGGTATGTTCTTGTCCTTCATCCATGAAGTTAGGTGTTGCTTGTGCTGTTTCATGACCCAATCATCTGAATGACCACTTCTCTCTGCCGTAATGATAGCCAAGTGTTCTTCAATGTGTGGTTCCATCAATTTTGTGCTCTGCAAGACACTGTAATGCGCTCGACTCACTTCTTTGTAATCATTGTCGATGAATACTTTTCTACCACTTGTGCCCTTCCCAGCCAGCCTACCATTGTGACGAGAATCGGGATTACCAATCCCTCTCTATACTTTTAGGTACTCTTGACAACACTCGATGACTTCTTCGCTACTGTAGCCCTCAATCATGGAGCTCTCTGGGTATGCCCGATTATGCACGTATCGGCTTAGAACCGACATGAACTGCTTATAGGACCACATTTCATGCAAGTAGTAAGGGCCAAGCGCCTGTATCTGATGAACCATGTGAATCATGAGATGTACCATTATATCAAAAAAAAGTGGGAGGTAAACACAGCTCTAGTTGGTTCTGGGTCTCTACCACGAAATTGTGTAGGTCACTCAGCTCTTTCTTGCCTATCGTCTTTTGTGAGATCTTCAAAAAGAAGTAGCGCATGCGGGTGATAGCCATCTTCAAGAACTCTCGCCGAGAAGCCTCAGGGTGATGTAGTTTAAGCATGTGCCAAACATGCTGCTAGAGCACCGGACAACCGTACTCCATCCACCATCGTCATTCTACAATTTATTTATGAGTAAATTAAAACTAATGTCTTATTATACATAAAAAAGCAAACAATTTGGTGCAAATTGACCTTGTCCCCAACAAGGCCTTAACGAGAGATATAATCCAAGAGAATTATGTCATACCTGATGGTTGTAGATGTAGCGGCATATCTCATGCCGATGTTCTGGTGATATGACAACATTCAGTGATCCAGTGACATACAGGGCAAATATCTGCATATGATTATATGAACGTGAAAGTATGTTTTATATATCCATATCAGTGCAGAACTAAGCAAGGGAAAAAAAAAAGAAGAAAAAGAGGTAATGGTGTTTTGTCCAGATATAATGCGCACCAAACAAGGCATAATGAACATGACCCCGCTGAAATCACCAGGCCAGTGCCCATCACTGGCTTGCAGTGAAGAGAACTGATCCATGGCCCGCCTCAAGGAGTTCAATACAATTTCTTCAGTGACTTGGTCATCCTCCTCAATCTTGATGCGTGGCAGATGACGTTGGTATCTGTTCTGCTTTGCGCACTGCAACGGAAGGATCGATTTTGATTTAACTTTTGACGTAATTTAAGAACAAATTTATTTTTTAAAAAAATGAGTATCAGCAGATCAGATAATTGGTGAGGAACATCGATGAGGAACGAGTTGGTCCTTAAGACGAAATAAACCCAAAAAAAACCGCAAAGGTTAGGGTTGAAAACTTGGTGCTTCAACTTCGTCCTGGCCACGCACACACAGTCACACTCTCGTCATCCGGCAGGGATGATGAAAACCTCGGAAGCTCCCGCCGCCGCGGACGCCCTCGCCAGCGAGGCTTGCGCCCCAGACCTTCGCCTCGGCCTCTCACGCCGGTGATGCATCCTCACGTCGGCTGAAGCCCAGCTCCGTTTTAGCTATTCCGTAGGCCCATGAATCCAGTAACGTGTTCCACAGGACCCATCGGCACCATCCGAGTCTTGATAATCCACGAACACGAATGAGCCAACGTTTACCTTTTTTTTTACAAAAGGACACATAGCCTAGTGGTTATAAGAGCGGTGGCGACCATCCGGTAGACAGCGAGGCGCTGTGATGACTTCGTCAATCCCCAATCCCGAGGATTTATCAGCTCAGTCTTTAAAGTTGTTCATAGGAGTAGGATTTACGTAGTTGTGTTCATTCATAGGAGTGAGTGTGCATGTGTTGTACTGTGTAATTCTAAAAAATAATTTTTTACTTCATCTCCACTATCAGTTGTATAGGTGAACTTAAGTTATTTTGGTGAACCATTTGACAAACCTGCTCTCCATGTAAAACTTCTCAAAACATGCTCTTACAAATCCCATGTGGGGGCCCACTGCACCAGAGCCGGTTGAAGCTAGAAGAAGTAGATATTTTAAGCTTCATCGTATGCCCATTTCTTATGAGAGCATGTTTTGAAGAGCTTCACATGTGAAGCTGTTGGAAAAATATCCGTTCGACACAAATAATCTCAAACAGCTCGTGGAGCTGATGGAGAAATTGTGCCATACGGAACCATATAATAGGACCTCAAGTTGTTTTTGTTTTGTCGTAAATTAAATTCTTGCACGTCCTAACTCAACAGCACATGCCACATTTATATATAGGTGTCTTCCTCCGTCCCTATTTAAGTATTATTGTGGGAATCTTATCGGTCAAATTTCCTCAAATTTAATTAAGTTTTTAAAAAATATTAGCAATATTTGTATTTCTGAATAAATTTATTATAAAAATAGATTCAACGATCTACCTCATGATATTAATTATGTATTATAAATATTAATATTTTATTTTAAATATTTAGTCAAAACTAATTTATCGGGAAGTGAGAACGATAGATAAAAACGTACACAGGGTGTAAGAAGTAGGAAGTAAATTCGGTGGACACATGGTCCTATCAATATCGCCGTTTATGGGAAGTGAATTCCGTGGGCACATTATCCGTGCGATCCCCTTGTTGTCGATGTTGACATGTAGATAAACAATTACAGTAGTATTGAATCACGTAGCTGCATGTCGTAGCCTCCTTAATTAATTAAGTACTCCCTCCGTATCCTAATTAGATGACGTTTAGGACATGAGTACGATTACCGAGGAGTAATTAATTAGGGTTTGTTTTCCTATTTTGCCCTTATTAAATACAACTGAGGGTGCTACCTGTACAGCAATCCATCGTAGCTCATTTGGCCAAGGCTCCACGGACTGAGGCATGAGCTCCACGGTTCAACATTCTTGACTTGGGTTTCTTTCGAGCAATACAAGCAATTCAATATAAGAAGGATGCAAAAACTATAGAGGCTCTAGTTCTAGCCGTCAAAGTGGTAATTTGCAATTCATGGAAGCAATTCAAATTGTCCACACATGTTTTGTTGCACAATTGTTTTCTCATTCATTCATTTGTTGCACAATTGTTTTGTAGTCATTCATGGAGTACTCGCCACACCTTGCAAACCGGATGTTTCTAACACTACAAGGTGTCTTCTTGGAAGCAATGAAAGTGAAAGGTTGCAACAAGTTTGAGATACCTCACATGAAAAAAAGAAACACTAGAAAGAGAAGATCGGCTGCCATCTTGTTTGCCTTGTGATCCATCATTGCTACATGAAGCCGAAGCTACTCTTGCTGCATGAAAAAATTATAATGATGCTTGTTAGCTTTTGTAGTAGAGAGATCTTGTAATGTTGCATGAACTAAACCATTGCCGATTGTTGCATGAAC
>CM039594.1:10232891-10362513 GCA_022457205.1 Saccharum spontaneum | reverse complement strand
TTGGAGAGGTAATAGAAACTGCTGCTTGTGTGGGGTGAGACAAGTGATCACATCTTCTTTCAATGCCACATTGGCCGAGCTATTTGGTTTTCGTTTAAAGAAGTCTTGAGATGGAAGAGTCCCACAAAGCATTCTAGATGTTTTTTTTATTTCTGGATTCCTATGGGGGGAGAGACTGTAACACCTGAAAAATTGCTTATTTGGAAATAGAGCTAAAATGATTTAATTATGTATTTTTGTGCTCATGAAAACATAGGAAAATAATATTTTTCATTAAATTAAAATCTATCAGAAGGTTTAGCAACATTGTTGTGCATACATGCTGATGCATTTGTGTTTTTGCATTGCTTGGTTTTGACCAAAGATTAAAATAAATTCAAGTTGTTCTTTCAAAATGCGTTTAGGTCGATTTTTCTTCTCCGATATACATATATTATTTTTATACAATCAAATTCATTGTTTCTCATCCGTCAATCAACCTCTACAAACTTCTCAGGAATTTTTCCGGTTTTTTTTATGTAGCTTGTTTCTACTTATCTGTGAGCATAATCTAATTTTTAGATGCTCCAAAATTACCTTTTAGTGAGCTCCAAATACTTTATTTGGGTTCCTCATGTTCCATAATGTCTCTGAAAAATTCCCTGAATTTTCGAAGCCTTCGGAGTATTTTTCGCGGCTTAAATAATAATTCTGGACTTTTCTGGAATTATTTTATCCATGAAAATAATTAATTCCGAAAATAATAAATCTCTTATTTTTTTCCAACGCTCAAAGCCCATGTGCAATAATCCTAATAAATCTCAAAGGCCCATACATTTATTTACTAATGGGCTTAAATGATTACTTAGGCCTATTAGCGGAGGTGGATGGTGCAACGTCAATTAGCACCATATCGCTAGTTGACATGGGGTGGAGAGTTTTTTCTCCCTATATATACGTACCTACCCCATAGGTAAGGCACACCAAAACTACCGTAGAGGAGCCCTTAGTTTGGGAAATATCTCGTGTAGTAAATTAGATATTTTTCCTCATCGCCGCCAAGGTCAATCTGCCCCGAGCAATTTCTGTCTGTGCAGTCAATTGGTGACTTGACGTTGGCCAGCATCGAGTCCAGGGTAGACATCTCTATCGAGTCGGATGCGTTTTTGCATCTACTAGTTGCTGCTATCCGCTGCTACGTGCGTGACCTGAGGCAGTCGTCGTGATCTGCTGCTGCGTCCTGGCCGAAGAGGAGAAATCAATCTTCTGCTGTTTTCTTCACGAGTTCACGTACGTCCAGCCATCAAGGACCATCGACGCTGCCCATCCGTAGCTGTTTCCTCATAGCAGCGGACTACGCCTGCGCGCTGCTCTCCGCAGTGGCCATCGTCGTTGACGCTCCTCCGCTTTCGGTAAGTCCCGCTGAGTATTCCCGTACAACGTGCTTTGCTCTTCCCCTGGCTGATCGGATTCCTAGCTTGCTGACGTCATTGCTAGCTTGATGATGTAATGGATATATTTTCTGGCCGTTTTCTTTATAAAAATAAATCTGATAATACGATGGAAATACACATAGACGCTAGCACATCGAAGCATCGGCCATGCATGCCGAGTATTTCATAGCTAGCTTGATGATGTCATTACTATGTCATCACATACTTTATTGCCGTTTTATTTACGAAAATAAAACCTCATATACAATGGAAATACATATATATAGAGATTGCATGTAGGTGTATATGCTCGTCCGTCCCTTGAATTTCTAATCTTTCACACAAAGATGGTTTTACTCTGGGTTGATCTATTCATTTCATTTGTTCTAAAAATCTGTATAATCTTAACGAGTGCCCTTTAGCCATTCTAACTCCATTTTAATCCATTCAATTACATTAGATTTTTGTTGACTTAATCTACGTACTAGTACCTACACGACTTCATGTGCTATGCTTGTGAATTTTACAATATAAAATATTAAATTGATTAGTATTTAAGCAAACACAATTTTAAATAAAAGCGAGATAGAATAATATCAGTCTTATGCAAGTGACTGTTGACTTGATTAATGTCATTCATATGATTTTTCTTAATAAACATAAATCAAGCTCGTAGTTATTTCTTTTACCATATAAATCTTTTGGTAGTGGTTTCTTTCGAATTGTAGCTCCGATTAGCGTGTTTCTCGCGTCTGTGTCCTTATAGCAATGAGTAGATTAGTTTTCAAACCTTTTCAATTGATTGGTGTATTGCTCTAATCTATGGTCTTTGTTTGCTTCGTGTATGTTTGCCTGGATGCTTGTGTGCTGCTTTATAATCTTGTCCAGTCGGTGAGATTTACGTGGTAATCAAGAAGCAATTCTTTGGAGGTAATAAATCTACAGAAAGAAGGATATCAATTTAATTAAGGCAAGTATAGCATGGGATCATCCTTATTTCCTATTCACCTTTAATACATTTAATTCATGTGCATGTGTCTATCTTGTTACCACTAAGGATATCCTAGTTTTTGTATCTTGTACCTTGACACTTATGGGACATTGCATTGGGTAGTATTTATGCTAGTGCTCAAGATAAATAACCATGATCTGTAACTTGATTAATGATATATGCAATAAACGTTTAAAAGATGTTTTATAGCAACATGGCTCAAGGGAGCTAGAGCATTGGGTTGTTTTTATGGTGCTCTAGTTTCTCTCCATAAGGACTTATCTGTAAGCGAACATCCGGGACTTACAGTACAACTGTGAGGGCTATATGGCTCTGGCTTTAGCTCAGTATGAGGACCTTTTCTAGCTTGTTAGAGGTTACCCTTGTGGCGCAAATGGGGTAAAGCAGACTGTGGATCCCTGCGTGGTGTATCACACGGACTGACTTCTGAAACCTAGCGGCCCTAACTTGTTAGACGAACCTTTGAAAGGCTTCATAGTGAACCCTGCCTACTCACCTTGGGAGTGTTTTGGGGATTGGCCGCCCCAGGCATATGGGTAATCACGACTCACAGTGAAAGTGTACAACCTCTGCAGAGTGTAAAACTGTTATAACAGCCGTGCTCACGGTCACGAGTGGCCTTGGACCCTTACAGAATAAATGATGAACACTGATGATAATGATAATACTGATGATATTGATGCTCACTAATGATTATTGTTTCTTGCTATACATTATTCTCGTCTACATGATCATGAGGTTATTTGAGGTTATGATAACTTGTTGCTACTCAATAGCTAAAAGATGACTCACTAAAAGCTAATCGCAGTAAACCAGTGTTAACCTTTTGAGCCTCATGAACCCCATGATATATTTGCTGAGTTCGACATGGACTCACTCTTGCTATTTTCCATACCTCAGAATAGTCTCTGGAGTTTTTAGGTTTGTGATCAACCAGTCAGTTTGTTCCTGGAGTGAAGTCTACACCCGGTGTTCGGAGTTGTCTTTCCGCTGTGTTGCTCTCTAAGGTATATTTTATACTATTGTGTTATGTATATTAAGCATTTGTCTCTTGATATTACACTTATCTGTGGCTATATGTGAGATTTGTCTTCTTTATTTCACATATGGTGTATGTCTGGTTTTGTCCTTAAAACCGGGTGTGACAGAGTGGTATCAGAGCAATGCTGACTGTAGGACGCAAGCCTAGTAGAAACTGGTCGTTATAAGGTCTAAGAGTTGCCACTAAAATCCTTGTTCTATAGACCTTGGTATTTTTTTCTATACTATATCCCTACCTTGTTATTCATCTCCACCTTGTTGCTTATATAAAAAAAATCTTATGCTCATCCTTTTCCTTGGTTTGATATTCTTTTAGAATCTTCTCTTACCACCTTCTTGCGATATTGAAAGAGAAACATTAGGATCTTTGCCTTTAATATGAAGATAACGATAGTAATCGTAGGTTGAGTCAATGCGTGATGTGTGAACCAATGTGTTAGTTGGATTGTCATTATGCTTGTGCTTGTTTTGGATCTTTGTAGTGACTGCAATGATTTTGTGGAGTATGTTCACAAATTCATTTAGTTTATAGGCCTAAGGCATAAGGACTAATGCAATATATAGTTGGGTTGATCTATATCGTTTCCTCAGTTCTGTCTTTTCTGGAGCAATCTGTCTTCTCTTTTATGCTCAAAATTAATAGTTCAGCGAAAAGCTCTAACATTTTTATGAAGGTAATTAGACTCACGTATCTTCCCAATGATTCTGGAATCACCTTCATAGCTTTTATGGTTTGGGAGATACGAAAATCACAAGGTGTTACATCTGCGCTGACTGAAGCCTGGAACAGTTTCTGTTGTACATTGTTTTTGACCAACTTAACTGCGGAATTTGGAAAAGTATTCTATAAGTAAGTTGTATAGAATTTGATAATCTTTCCAACGGTATAAGGTGCAACTTAATTGGATTAACAGAACTCGAGTTATGGCTGTTTTTCTGTACTGCTATTTTTCTTCTCGCAAGGAATTTCAGATTACTTGTTCTTGTTTATGCACACGAGTTTTTATTGGATATCAGAAGGTCATCATGACAGTAAACTTACTTAGAAGAAGGTTCAGGCTAATCTTTCATTCCCCTAGTTGATCTTTTCTTAAGGGGGGTAGCCGAGTTAAAGAAGTTGCAAGTTGAAGGATTCAAACATTCGAGTGTGTCACTTGGAAGAATCGGTTATCCCCACGGTGGAGAAGTCACTATCGAGTGCGGACATCTTTTCTTAGGATTGATGACTTGTTGGATCGTTTACACAGAGCACGGGTAATCATCAGGATTGGTCTTCAATTCGAGGTATCATCAGTAGCTATCATCAGTTGGGAGTTCAACCTTCAACATACCCAAGTTAAATTGGCATGGATAACGTAGGAAGGTGATGTTGGAAATCTAGGGTTGGTTCTACAGAGACTTAGGAAACCTCACTACTATACCAAGCATGGCTAGTAAGTTTTGGATAGGTTATCTCTATCAGTGGAATTATGTAGAAGAATATAAGAATTTACGTGTTAAGTTAGAACCCCCAAGGATGAGGTGTGACTTAAAGTTACTTTGGGATAGTGAGAATCTGTTAGAGGATCATTGGAGGTATTACAATGATGGACAAACATCTCGTCAAGATTTGGGATGTGCCCTACGCAAGAAAAATATGCATTAAGTGAGCTAACTGAGTTGGACCACTTGACACATGGTATGGAGATATCCACTGTGGAACATCTTCTTGGACATAAGAGAGATATCTACATGGAATTAAGTGTCTAGAAGGTATTTACACTAAGTTGGGGTTGAGTTGGTGACGTTATCATTGGATTTGAGTTGATTAAGACATGAAAGGTGCTATCATTTGGAGAAGCAAAGTAAGAGTTATTATCAATGCCCTTGGCAAGGGAGAGTTATACTAAGAAGATTTGGACGACACCAGGGACTAAGCATTGTTCTTAAGCGTTTAACAACTTAACCTGAACATGAATGGACATATATTTTCAAGATTGGTGATATAACCTACTTTGGGCAAAGAAAGAAAGGAGACTATGTTGGAAGGTGAATGTATGATGTAGGAGGTCTGATAGTATGGATTAAAAAGGGATATAGCCAATCATTGTGAAGAGTTATTGCAATGCAGTTTGGATGAATGGGGACAAGAGTTTATCATACAAAGTGATCACAAGATTGCCTTTATGAGAAGTGTAAAGAATATTGATGTGAAGAGTGAGCAAGTTTCCCGCCACAACGGTTCATTTAAGGTTGCTAGCAAAGAAACGAGGAATGGCCTAACAGTTGGAAGTTACCCAAGAATTGGTTTGGAGTTATCTCAAGGCTGATTGGAATACCTGTCAAAATCTCAGAAATAGTGAGCCAATTACTCGAAGAAAGATTATCAAGGTATGTAGAAACAATGGAGTGACGCTAAGAGGAGGAGGCTACTCGAACAAGTGAAGAAGATCTATAGTCAGAGTTTCCATATATCTTGGATCACTATCTTCCGAATCTCGGGACGAGATTCATCTTAAGGGGGGTAGAATTGTAACACCTGAAAAATTGCTTATTTGGAAATAGAGCTAAAATGATTTAATTATGTATTTTTGTGCTCATGAAAACATAGGAAAATAATATTTTTCATTAAATTAAAATCTATCAGAAGGTTTAGCAACATTGTTGTGCATACATGCTGATGCATTTGTGTTTTTGCATTGCTTGGTTTTGACCAAAGATTAAAATAAATTCAAGTTGTTCTTTCAAAATGCGTTTAGGTCGATTTTTCTTCTCCGATATACATATATTATTTTTATACAATCAAATTCATTGTTTCTCATCCGTCAATCAACCTCTACAAACTTCTCAGGAATTTTTCCGGTTTTTTTTATGTAGCTTGTTTCTACTTATCTGTGAGCATAATCTAATTTTTAGATGCTCCAAAATTACCTTTTAGTGAGCTCCAAATACTTTATTTGGGTTCCTCATGTTCCATAATGTCTCTGAAAAATTTCCCTGAATTTTCGAAGCCTTCGGAGTATTTTTCGCGGCTTAAATAATAATTCTGGACTTTTCTGGAATTATTTTATCCATGAAAATAATTAATTCCGAAAATAATAAATCTCTTATTTTTTTCCAACGCTCAAAGCCCATGTGCAATAATCCTAATAAATCTCAAAGGCCCATACATTTATTTACTAATGGGCTTAAATGATTACTTAGGCCTATTAGCGGAGGTGGATGGTGCAACGTCAATTAGCACCATATCGCTAGTTGACATGGGGTGGAGAGTTTTTTCTCCCTATATATACGTACCTACCCCATAGGTAAGGCACACCAAAACTACCGTAGAGGAGCCCTTAGTTTGGGAAATATCTCGTGTAGTAAATTAGATATTTTTCCTCATCGCCGCCAAGGTCAATCTGCCCCGAGCAATTTCTGTCTGTGCAGTCAATTGGTGACTTGACGTTGGCCGGCATCGAGTCCAGGGTAGACATCTCTATCGAGTCGGATGCGTTTTTGCATCTACTAGTTGCTGCTATCCGCTGCTACGTGCGTGACCTGAGGCAGTCGTCGTGATCTGCTGCTGCGTTCCTGGCCGAAGAGGAGAAATCAATCTTCTGCTGTTTTCTTCACGATTTCACGTACGTCCAGCCATCAAGGACCATCGACGCTGCCCATCCGTAGCTGTTTCCTCATAGCAGCGGACTACGCCTGCGCGCTGCTCTCCGCAGTGGCCATCGTCGTTGACGCTCCTCCGCTTTCGGTAAGTCCCGCTGAGTATTCCCGTACAACGTGCTTTGCTCTTCCCCTGGCTGATCGGATTCCTAGCTTGCTGACGTCATTGCTAGCTTGATGATGTAATGGATATATTTTCTGGCCGTTTTCTTTTATAAAAATAAATCTGATAATACGATGGAAATACACATAGACGCTAGCACATCGAAGCATCGGCCATGCATGCCGAGTATTTCATAGCTAGCTTGATGATGTCATTACTATGTCATCACATACTTTATTGCCGTTTTATTTACGAAAATAAAACCTCATATACAATGGAAATACATATATATAGAGATTGCATGTAGGTGTATATGCTCGTCCGTCCCTTGAATTTCTAATCTTTCACACAAAGATGGTTTTACTCTGGGTTGATCTATTCATTTCATTTGTTCTAAAAATCTGTATAATCTTAACGAGTGCCCTTTAGCCATTCTAACTCCATTTTAATCCATTCAATTACATTAGATTTTTGTTGACTTAATCTACGTACTAGTACCTACACGACTTCATGTGCTATGCTTGTGAATTTTACAATATAAAATATTAAATTGATTAGTATTTAAGCAAACACAATTTTAAATAAAAGCGAGATAGAATAATATCAGTCTTATGCAAGTGACTGTTGACTTGATTAATGTCATTCATATGATTTTTCTTAATAAACATAAATCAAGCCCGTAGTTATTTCTTTTACCATATAAATCTTTTGGTAGTGGTTTCTTTCGAATTGTAGCTCCGATTAGCGTGTTTCTCGCGTCTGTGTCCTTATAGCAATGAGTAGATTAGTTTTCAAACCTTTTCAATTGATTGGTGTATTGCTCTAATCTATGGTCTTTGTTTGCTTCGTGTATGTTTGCCTGGATGCTTGTGTGCTGCTTTATAATCTTGTCCAGTCGGTGAGATTTACGTGGTAATCAAGAAGCAATTCTTTGGAGGTAATAAATCTACAGAAAGAAGGATATCAATTTAATTAAGGCAAGTATAGCATGGGATCATCCTTATTTCCTATTCACCTTTAATACATTTAATTCATGTGCATGTGTCTATCTTGTTACCACTAAGGATATCCTAGTTTTTGTATCTTGTACCTTGACACTTATGGGACATTGCATTGGGTAGTATTTATGCTAGTGCTCAAGATAAATAACCATGATCTGTAACTTGATTAATGATATATGCAATAAACGTTTAAAAGATGTTTTATAGCAACATGGCTCAAGGGAGCTAGAGCATTGGGTTGTTTTTATGGTGCTCTAGTTTCTCTCCATAAGGACTTATCTGTAAGCGAACATCCGGGACTTACAGTACAACTGTGAGGGCTATATGGCTCTGGCTTTAGCTCAGTATGAGGACCTTTTCTAGCTTGTTAGAGGTTACCCTTGTGGCGCAAATGGGGTAAAGCAGACTGTGGATCCCTGCGTGGTGTATCACACGGACTGACTTCTGAAACCTAGCGGCCCTAACTTGTTAGACGAACCTTTGAAAGGCTTCATAGTGAACCCTGCCTACTCACCTTGGGAGTGTTTTGGGGATTGGCCGCCCCAGGCATATGGGTAATCACGACTCACAGTGAAAGTGTACAACCTCTGCAGAGTGTAAAACTGTTATAACAGCCGTGCTCACGGTCACGAGTGGCCTTGGACCCTTACAGAATAAATGATGAACACTGATGATAATGATAATACTGATGATATTGATGCTCACTAATGATTATTGTTTCTTGCTATACATTATTCTCGTCTACATGATCATGAGGTTATTTGAGGTTATGATAACTTGTTGCTACTCAATAGCTAAAAGATGACTCACTAAAAGCTAATCGCAGTAAACCAGTGTCAACCTTTTGAGCCTCATGAACCCCATGATATATTTGCTGAGTTCGACATGGACTCACTCTTGCTATTTTCCATACCTCAGAATAGTCTCTGGAGTTTTTAGGTTTGTGATCAACCAGTCAGTTTGTTCCTGGAGTGAAGTCTACACCCGGTGTTCGGAGTTGTCTTTCCGCTGTGTTGCTCTCTAAGGTATATTTTATACTATTGTGTTATGTATATTAAGCATTTGTCTCTTGATATTACACTTATCTGTGGCTATATGTGAGATTTGTCTTCTTTATTTCACATATGGTGTATGTCTGGTTTTGTCCTTAAAACCGGGTGTGACAGAGACTATCATATCAAGTTGTTTATTTTTGTGATTGTTTCTTTGGGGAATAGTAATTTGGAGTTTCTTTTCTTTTCTTTTTCACTTCTGGACTATCCGTCCTAAGAAGTTGTCTGTTGATTGCACCCACGGACCACCACCCTCACCCACCTTTAGCATCCAGATGATCGGTGCTGCTAAGGGCACCTCCAATGCACGGTAACTTATGAGGTAACTCTAAACATATTATCATATTCTAACAGTAGTCGGCTGTTTGTGTTTGATTTTAACTATTTTTTTAAAAGATCCAAGAACATATCGTTCTGGTTTATATGTTTGATTTTAACTAGGAAACAGGAGTATGCATTCACCCTGTTCGTTTGAACTTATTTGCCAAAATCAGCTAGCCGTTCAGTAGTGTTTTTCTCTCACAACAAATCAGCATCAGTCGTTCAGCAGTACTTTTACAGCGAGCCGAACAGGGTCGAAATACTCACTGTAACTGTTCACGTACGGAACGATTTGTGCCTCAGAGATATGTCGCTGGCCGTACGATACGAACGAACGTGTCTGATTCTAACTCACCTGTAATCTGTTCACGTACCCAACAGGGAGCTAGCGCCGTGGGAGCACCGTGACGAAGAAGAATAAACGGCTGGAAGTCTTCTCTATTTATTAGTATATTAATTAAGCACAGCAGACTGGAAGCTAGTATATTAATTAAGCACAGCAGACTGGAAGCTAACCACGTAGGGCGATAGTTTTCCGGGTCGGCAAGTTAGTGGCGTACGTGGGTGGTTGTGTGCCCACCCTCGTTTAATACCGCAGTTTTCCGGGTCGGCAAGTTGGTTTCTGGCTATATGTCTCTGTTTCTCCACTCGCAGCAGCAAGTACAGAAATGGAACCAACTAATGATTCATTGCCTGATTAATTGAGACTAAAATATATATTCTCTCTGTCTCTGAACAAATATATTTTTAGAGTTGTCTTAAGTCAAACTTTTTAAACTTTGACTGAATTTCTAGAAAAAAACATTAAAGTTTATGGTATCAAATTAATATTATTAGATTTACCATAGAACATATTTTCATCATGTGCTCATTTTATGTCATAGATGTTGTTACTTTTTTCAATAAAGTTAATCAAATTTAAAAAAGTTTCACCGGTACGGATTCTAGGAATTAATTTATTTGGGGATGGAGGAGTAATAGTATAGAAAGGCGGCCACCTACTCAGCAACCTTATTAGGGCGATAGGTTACACCGTTTTGAGTTTCGATAGTTAAGGGATGTATTTTATCAAGTGTTGGAAATTAACAGAACAAAGAGTTAAAGACTGAAAATTAGAGTTTTTTTTCAGCATTCAGAGTAAATAAACATTTACCTCCTTGAAATCAACCCATTCCCATGTCTCATGTGCTGTATTTATGTCATAATAAACCACTGCGTAGCACTGGCGGAGCTACCTTAAGGCCATGGCCCCCCTTGCTGTGCATCAAGTTCTATGGTCGTCACGTGCAAGTGCATGCATATTTTCACACTGTCTACTCGCATAGCTGCATGCATAGTTGTTTTGTCTGTTACTGCTTAAGGGCATGTACAATGCAATATGCAAAGACTCCTGTAAAGGTGTTTAGAGGGAAAGAAAAATACTATGTAAGCAAGTGTCTCTCTGCGAACTTAATCTACTACACAAAAAAATATTTGAAGGCGCTTGCGGTTAGGCGCTGTTGCGTCGCATATGCGGATAGATTTTTTAGCACCTAGCTGTAGGGATCACACAAGAGCCGGTCAAGCATCGCTGCCTCACGAAGTGGCAAATCCGTCTGTAATCGCCGACCTAGTAGTCCACTCTAGAGTCCACGGTAGCAGAAAAAACGATTTAACGGTCCATAACAGTCCATTAGCGCCCCCGCGTTGTACCAGGGGCTGATCCAGGATGAAGCAACCGGGGGGCTAAATAATGAAGGATTAGACTTTAAGCTGTTGATTAATGGTGGATTAGAGGCTAAGCTACAGTGCTTTACAGGTAAAATCCAGCTGCCGGGGGGGCTGCTGCCCGGGCAGCCCGGGCCGTGGATCCGCCACTGCGTTGTACAAGCTCTTATCATTAGACCTTAACTGACTAGATGCTTGATGCATGCAAGCTTGCTAGCTATCTGGTAACTTATGGTGCCATGCTTGCCTGTAGCAGTTCTTGAGGACCGTTTTGCCCCTGCTTGCTTTGAGCGCTAGCTCCGCCACTGCTGCATAGGCATCCTATATACTGCACCATATGGCGGATCTTAACCGGAGCTTCAAAGAGTTTAATTTGCTTTTCATAGTGGAAGATGTAATAGATTAGCTCATGAGTGTGCTCGTTTGGTATCCAGTGATAATCAGGTGGAGTGGCTTATAACCCGACCAGGTTTAAGGGATATCATAGACAAGATTGTAATGTTGTTCATGGTTAATATATGAAGCTTCAGTTTCCCTAAAAAAAGACATCTTACATACTAATTAGAGCGACTTGATTAGTTGTACAAACAATGATAAGTGAAAACTATGTCGCCTTAGAAATAAGGATATGTCGCCTTAGAAATAAGGATACCTTTGATGCATCATATTCAGTTATTTCTGCTTCATAAAAGCTATTATCGTCAGGCCACCAAGTCATGACTTTACGGCCGATTGCGAGGATTGAATTGTGGACCTTCAGGTGGAAGGCCAGCAGAAGATGGCGTAGATTTGACTGCAGGACCACCAGGTATCTTCTGGCCCTTCATCAAGCACAATTAATTGCCCACAAAATAACCCATATCATGTTACAAAATTACAGCCACAAAATTATATATAATTCACTTTTTTGTGCCAGGTGGAGCTGCTTTTTTTTGCTCCTGAAGATGATGGTTGCATTGGTGCAGTTAAAGGCTGTGAATGCATAGCAGATGGTGCAGGTACAGATGCAGAAGGAATGGGTTGAGACATCTTTTGCCTCTTGTGAGCAGAGGTTGTAGGGTTGGCCATGGGGTCATGTGTACGCTGAGAATTAGTATTAACTAAATTCATCTTAAGCCCACCAGTTGACTCTCTCCAGGGAAAGAACACATGCATGTGAGAGCAAGAGTGGCAAAGGAGTTGTTATGTTTGGGTGCGCGTGTGTTAATTAGGAGCAAGGGTCACAGTTAAGATGCATCATTGTAAAGTCCAAATGATTAGAGGGGGGTGAATAGCCTATTTAAAAATCTACAAGCTTCACTAAACAACCACGTTAGTATAAAAGATGGCTAAGCTAATACTAGCACTAGCTCAACTACACTATGCAAGCCACCTATACAATTCTAGTGAAGCAAGGCTATGATCTCTAATACACACTAACAAGACTAAGTCACTAAGCTACTTACTCCTATGTGATAAAAGCTACACTAAGCAAACTACACTAGGACTAGTACACGAAAGTAAAGAGCAAGTGACTAGATTCTTATACCAACGATGTAGAGAAGTAATGCACTCGAAGAATCAATCACAAGAGAAATCCTCGGCAAAGAGATGACACAAGAATTTTTACCGAGGTTCACTTGCTTCCCGGCAAGCTACTCCTCGTTGTGGCGATGCACCCACTTGTCGGTTCGCGAGCTAATCGACTATCAAGAGTCGAGCCCTCGGCGGGCGCCGCACAACCGCACACAAGATGGGGATCCTCCAAGCCACGAGCTCCACTAGAGTATCCAATTTGCGAACTCCCGCGGGGAAGGATCAAGAACCCCTTACAACACTTGGTGAGGGCTCCAACAATCTCCAATTGTGAGCTCAATCACCTCCGCTGCTCCAAGCCGTCTACCGTGTCGGGAAACACGGAAGAGTAACAAGAAATCCGCAGCAACTCGAAGATCAAGTGCCTCTAGAATGCAACTCTCAAGCAATGCACTTGAATCTCACTCAATCTCACTCAAGATGTGCAACTAAGCAAAGAGATGAGTGGAGGGGTTGTTCTCTAGCTCAAAGGATGTCTCTAGGTCTCAAAATGTGCAAGAGTTACCCTCAAACCCCGGACATCTTCTATTTATAACGAAGGGGTACGCAGCTAGCCGTTACCGGACGACGCACTTCAAATCGCGCTGACCGGACGCTCCGGTCAGGGTGACCGGACGCGTCCGGTCACTACAGGACAAGCGTGAACAGTGCGCGTCAGAACTAGCCGTTGCCGTGACCGGACGCGCTCAACCGTTTGACCGGACGCGACAGTGCCAGCGTCCGGTCACGTTCCAGTAAGCTCCCGTCGAGACCGGACGCGTCCGATCACACGTGACCGGACGCGCCGCGCGTCCGATCGGCACTCCGCTGCGCTCTGCCCCTCTGGACGTCTGACCGGACGCTCCGGTTCCGTGAGGGACCGGACGCGCCGGTCGCGCGCTCTCCTTCTGCACACAGGTGAACTGACCGGACGCGCTGGTCAGGCCAGACCAGCGTCCGGTCACAAACCCTAGTGCCCGCGCCACGTTGAGCTGACCGGACGCGTCCGGTCAAACCGTGACCGCGTCCGGTGCAGCGTCCGATCGCCGTTTTTCAGTGAAAAACAATTTGGACTTTCGCCACCTTTTCTAGACTCCGGCGCAATAGAAAATAGGCATTTTATTTCCTCGAAAACGCCTGAACCCCAAACCCCTTACTACCGCTCGAACACCACCGCCTTCGCAAATGTGCTAACACCACCAAGTGTACACCACAATGTGCATGTGTGTTAGCATTTCACAAACATTTTCAAGGCGTTATGTTAGCTCTCAACTAGATCCTAATGCATATGCTCAAGACATTGATCTAGTGGCACTTGATTCCCGAGCTAACCGTGATTGCCCCTCTTGATAGTCGGCTATGTATCCTAAACCCGGTCAATCACTTCTCTACTCATCTTAGACCGGCAAAAGAAAAATCCTATGATTATACCTTTGCCTTGCGCTCTTAGATCCTTCTCTTCCACTTGATCATCATGTCCATCATATTATGTGCGTCTCCACCATGATCTTGCTCATCATTTCATGCACCAAATCATGTGGTCTTGTGGCCATCTCTCCATGTCATTTCCACCTCCATCACATGTTGCTTATGCCTAGCTTAATCACACTTGATACAATAGCATTAGCAACTTGGTGTCATTAATTACCAAAACCAAACTTGGGCTTTCAATCTCCCCCTTTTTGGTAATTGATGACAACCATCACAAAGATATGAAATGAAATCAATTTTCAATTTCGATAGTATTAGCTCCCCCTACATATGTGCTACCATGAGTTTGGTTCAATTGTGCACATATATATGGATTTGAATTTTGGGAGAGTTACTACTATCAAATTGATGCTAAGGTATATAGAATGGACCTTTGAAGCGTGATACCAATCGGAGTTGCCTTTATATACCATCCTTAGCATCAATGTAGCTAGACACCACTTGTAATTCATCACTTGTAAAGATCACAAACACTAAAATACCTCGTGAGATCAATATTATAAGCATAGTTGTCTAGATACCACTTGTAAAGCTACTCTCAACAATTCATCATTCAAGTTCTATTTCTAGCAATCACCACACAAGCATGAATATGAATTTAAGTTTTGCAATGCAACACTTCATCATGTTAATGCACATGCTAATGCAACAAACAATTCATGAGCTTGCTCCCCCTACTTGTGTGCTCAATTTTAATTGATCCCTTTTCAATGTCATATCTTTTGCTTTTTCCTCCCCTTAGTAACTTAACTTTTTATCTTTGTGACTTTTCTATCTTTGTGACTTTTCTCTCCCCCTTTGTCAACAATCACCAAAAAGGTGCCAATTTTAGTGAGAGTTAAGTCAATCAATATGAGGGAGTCCAAATTATGGTTCAATCTAGATCACTTGCCTAGAATATGTAATTCGGTTTGATCCAAGGACAAGCTTCTTCACACCTCATAAAGTATAAGGGTTATCTTGACCATGTTGAATTACACATCATGAGCTCATTTTCTAGATTCAACACTAGGTTTGCAAGCCCACAAACATATCATATGCTACCACTAGATCAATCAAACATAGAAGCAATAGTGGTACCATATATACATTAAACTCATTTGATTTTCATGAATGAACCTATTTGTCATGCAAATATGTCTATATGTTCTAAACATGTCCTTAGCAAAGTATGGGTGATATGCCAAACAACTTTACCTTGCTATGTCAGAGGAGAGGCATGTCATATAAGAATGTGGGGGTGCACTCATTTCAAGTTGGAGAAGTCAAGTATGTTCAATTCATTCTTCAACTTGTAAAATCTCTTCTCATCAAGTGGCTTTGTGAATATGTCAGTTAGTTGATCTTCGGTGCCAATGCTCTCAATGCTAATATCACCCTTTTGTTGATGGTCTCTTATGAAGTGATGCCTTATGTCAATGTGCTTCGTTCTTGAATGTTGAACTGGATTTTGTGTCATCTTGATAGCACTTTCATTGTCACAAAACAATGGCACATTCTTGAATTTTATTTCAAAGTCATTCAAGGTGGCTTTCATCCAAAGCAATTGTGCACAACAACTACCGGCACTAATATATTCGGCCTCGGCGGTAGATAGTGCAACACTATTTTGTTTCTTTGATGACCATGAAACAAGAGACCTTCCAAGCAATTGACAAGTGCCACTTGTGCTCATTCTATCAATCTTGCATCCACCATAGTCGGAATCCGAATATCCAATCAACTCAAAATTAGATCTCTTGGGATACCATAATCCAATATCATGAGTGCCCTTAAGATATCTCAATATTCTCTTGGTTGCTTTCAAGTGACTCTCTCTAGGTGAAGCTTGATATCTTGCACATTTGCACACACTAAACATCACATCCGGCCTAGAAGCGGTGACATATAGCAAACTTCCAATCATAGACCGGTATTGCTTTTGATCTACCATGTTGCCACTAGCATCAATACCCAATTGATCATTAGTACCCATTGGTGTACTCATTGGCTTAACATCTTACAATCCAAACTTCTTGATCATGTCCTTGATGTACTTCCCTTGACTTACAAAAGTGCCATTCTTCATTTGCTTGATTTGAAGTCCAAGAAAGTAACTAAGCTCTCCAATCATAGACATCTCAAACTCTTTTGCCATCATATTTCTAAACTCTTCACAAAAATCTTGATTGGTTGATCTAAAGATAATATCATCCACATAGATTTGCAACACAAACAAGTCATTTCCAAGCTTCTTGGTGAAGAGAGTGGTGTCAAACTTTCCCATCTTGAACCCTTTAGAGAGAAGAAAGTCCCTCAACCTCTCATACCATGCTCTAGGTGCTTGCTTCAAACCATACAATGCCTTCTTTAGCTTGAAAACATGGTTGGGCTTCTTGTCATCTTCAAAACCGGGAGGTTGCTCAACATAAACTTCTTCATTGATGTAGCCATTGAGAAATGCACTTTTGACATCCATTTGATAGAGCTTGATGTTGTGTGCACAAGCATATGCTAATAAGATTCTAATAGCCTCCAATCTTGCAACCGGTGCATATGTCTCTCCAAAATCAAGACCCTCAACTTGAGTGTATCCTTGCGCTACTAATTTTGCTTTGTTCCTTACAACCATGCCATCTTGATCTTGCTTGTTTCTAAAGACCCACTTAGTACCAATCACATTGTAGTTCTTCAGCCTTTCAACAAGTTCCCAAACTTGATTTCTAGTGAAGTTGTTTAGTTCTTCATGCATGGCATTTACCCAATCGGAATCCTTCAATGCATCTTCTATCTTCTTTGGTTCTTCAAGTGACACAAATGAGTAGTGCTCACAAAAGGATGCTAGCCTTGATCTAGTTTGAACACCACTTTGAATTCCACCAATGATTTGGTCCAATGGATGATCTCTTGCAATACTAGTAGGTTGGAGTATTGGGAGTTGATTGCTTCCACTTGTTTGACCTTGATCTTGAGCTTTATCATGAGTACCACTAGAGCTTGCTTGATTTGTATCAATTTGCACACTTTGGTTGATCACATGAATATCATCATCATCAACTTGCCTTGGCCTAACATCACCAATGTCCATGTTCTTCATTGTATTTGACAATTGATCTCCTCTCACATCATCAAGGTTTTGAGCTTCATTTTGAGATCCTTGGGTTTCATCAAACTCAACATCATGAACTTCTTCTAAGGTGCCATTTGTGAGATTCCAAACTCTATATGCTTTGCTTGTGGTAGAATAACCAAGTAAGAACCCTTCATCACATTTCTTTTCAAACTTGCTCAATCTAGTGCCTTTCTTGAGAATATAGCATTTGCAACCAAACACTCTAAAGTATGTAATGTTGGGCTTTCTTCTATTCAATAGCTCATATGGTGTCTTCCCAAGCTTCCCATGGCAATAAAGATGGTTGCTACAATAGCAAGCCGTGTTGATGGCTTCACTCCAAAATGAATAACTCACATCGTATTCACTAAGCATTGATCTAGCCATGTCAATCAAAGTTCTATTCTTTCTTTCAACTACACCATTGGATTGAGGAGTGTATGTTGGTGAAAATTGATGTCCAATACCAAGATCATCACATAAATCTTCAATTCTTGTATTCTTGAACTCACTACCATTGTCACTTCTAATCTTCTTGATGGTAGTCTCAAACTCATTTTGCACCCTCTTGACAAAAGACTTGAATAGATCATAAACATCACTTTTGTCAAAGAGAAAGAATACCCAAGTGTATCTAGTATAGTCATTCACTATCACAAAACCATACTTGTTCCCACCAATACTAGTGTATGTTGTTGGTCCAAACAAGTCCATGTGTAATAACTCAAATGCCTTTGATGTGCTCATTTCACTCTTCCTAGGATGTGCATTTCCAACTTGTTTACCGGCTTGACAAGCACTACAAGGTTTATCCTTCTCAAAGGTGACATCTTTCAAGCCTCTAACTAAGTCATGCCTCAAAAGTTTGTTCAATTGTTTCATTCCAACATGACCAAGCCTTCTATGCCATAACCAACCCATACTAGATTTGCTAAGCAAGCATGATGTCAATTGTGTCTCACTATCATTGAAGTCAACCAAGTATAAGCTACCATGTCTAAATCCTTTGAATATCAAATTTGATCCATCAACACTTATGACTTCAACATTATCACTACCAAATATGCACTTAAAGCCAAGATCACAAAGTTGTGCTACCGATAAAAGATTGAAATCCAAGCTTTCAACTAGCAACACATTTGATATGCTCATGTCATTTGAGATAGCAATTTTACCAAGCCCCTTGACCTTGCCTTTCTTGTTGTTACCAAATGTGATAGCATCAAAACCACCATTTTGACTTGTATCAATTGATTTGAACATACAAGAATCCCCGGTCATATATTGAGTGCACCCACTATCAAGCACCCAATGCCTTCCTCCGGCTTTGTAATTGACCTACAAGATAAGATCAATTCTTTTTAGGTACCCAAACTTGTTTGGGTTCTCCAAGGTTAGTGACAAAGCTCTTTGGTACCCAAATGGCTTTCTTCTTTGAGCCCATCCATGGTGCACCAATGAACTTAGCATGAACACCATTTGTACCCTTGGTAAGTATATAGAAAGAATTAAACTTAATTGAGGATACATTAGCATTAGATTTCTTGTTCATGCAATATTACTCTATGTGACCAACTTGCTTGCAACTTTTGCAATAGCTACCATTGTTCTTCACAAAACGAGTCTTGTGAGGAGCAAAAGCGGCCTTGCCTTTCTTGGGGTTATAGCCCAATCCCTCTTTATAGAGGAAAGCCCTTTGGCTACCCAAGCACATAAGCAAGCGGTCCTCACCACCATAAGCTCTTTTATCTCCTTCTTGAGATTTTCATTCTCAACTATTAGTGTGGAGTCACAAGTGAGACCGTCACTACTAGATGAGGATGATGTGGATGCGCTACATGAAGGGTTAGTGGTACCAACAACAATAGGCTTATGAAAAGATTCATCAATTATATCACATGATATGCCTATGTTGCAAGTTTTAGCTTTCTCAACATTAGTTGGCATGTTTTCATATTTTTCAACTAAAGAGGAATGGGCTTCTTCAAGCTTAGTGTGAGACTTTTGAAGCTTCTTATGGTCTACCTTTAGACTCTTATAAGATGCTCTAAGCTCATCAAGTTCTTGCATAATGTTTTTCTTTTCCTTAAGCAAGCTCTTGCACTCCTTTCTAGATTCTTTAAAATATTGAGTGTAATCTTCTAGCATAGTGATTAGTTCATCTTTAGTGAATTCTTTTTCATCACTATCACTATCACTAGCATTATCATGATCACTCTCATTGTTGGATGATACCTTAGCGGCCTTAGCCATGAAGCACGATGGAGTGTCGAAGAGGGAGACTTTCTCTTGGATGGCAATGCTAGCATGTCCCTTCTTTTTGCTCTTGTTGTCATCCTCTTCATCACTTGAGGAATCATCACTATCCCATGTAGCAACATGAGAATCATTCTTTTTCTTATGAGAGCTCTCCTTCTTTTCTTGCTTCTTCTTTTGCTTCTTCCTCTCCTTCTTGATAGCATCTTCATCATCACTATCATAAGGACACTTTGCAATGAGATGATCCTTGCTATGGCATCTAAAACATCTCATGGTATGCTCATTCTTCTTGGATGAGTTCTTCCTCCTTCTTGCACGAAAGCCCTTCTTCTTCATGAATTTGCCAAATTGCTTGACAAAAAGAGCCATCTTCTCATCAATGTCATCACTATCACAAGAGCTTGTGTCTTCATCACTTGATGATTCAATCTTGGATTTGCCCTTGGATGTGGTGGCTTTGAATGCCACACTCTTGTTCTTCTCATCATCCTTCTTCTCATTTTCCTTCTTCTTCTTCTTGACCAATTCATCCTTCTCATCATCTTCTCTATATGAATCATCGGTCATCACTTCTTAAAATATTTGTTGAGGAGTTGAATCCTTCAAAGTAGTCCTCACTAGCACGGTGATCAATGTATCAAATCTCTTGGGCAAGCTTCTCAAGAACTTCATAGAGAATTGGTTATCCTTGACCTCCTCACCAAGTGCCTTGAGCTCATTGACAATGACTTGCAATCGATGAAACATTTCCGGTACACTTTTATCATCTTGCATCTTGAAGCTTGAAAATTTTTCTTGCAAGATATATGCTTTAGCGGTCTTTGTGCCTTCGGTGCCCTCAAATGTTTCTTCAAGCTTGGCCCAAGCATCATGTGCAACTTCTATATTCTTCACTTGCTCAAATGTCTTATCATCTAATGCCTCATGAAGAGCACTAATTGCAGTGTCATTGCATTGGAGCTTCTTCTCTTCCACCGGTGTAGGTGCTTTCGGATTAGCAACCTCAAATTTTGTTTCGGAGACCTTCCACACGTCTCTATTGATTGACTTGAGGTGTGCGATCATCTTAACCTTCCAATATGCATAATTTGTGCCATCAAAGTGAGGTGCCTTCTTGGTGTTATTGATGTGCAAGCTTAATTGAGCCATTTCTTTTTCACCGTAGGTTGTTAAGCCTCAAATAAACGGTGCCTCGGCTCCGATACCACTTGTAAGGTCCAAATGGCTAGAGGGGGGGTGAATAGCCTATTTAAAAATCTACAAGCTTCACTAAACAACCACGTTAGTATAAAAGATGGCTAAGCTAATACTAGCACTAGCTCAACTACACTATGCAAGCCACCTATACAATTCTAGTGAAGCAAGGCTATGATCTCTAATACACACCAACAAGACTAAGTCACTAAGCTACTTACTCCTATGTGATAAAAGCTACACTAAGCAAACTACACTAGGACTAGTACACGAAAGTAAAGAGCAAGTGACTAGATTCTTATACCAACGATGTAGAGAAGTAATGCACTCGAAGAATCAATCACAAGAGAAATCCTCGGCAAAGAGATGACACAAGAATTTTTACCGAGGTTCACTTGCTTCCCGGCAAGCTACTCCTCGTTGTGGCGATGCACCCACTTGTCGGTTCGCGAGCTAATCGACTATCAAGAGTCGAGCCCTCGGCGGGCGCCGCACAACCGCACACAAGATGGGGATCCTCCAAGCCACGAGCTCCACTAGAGTATCCAATTTGCGAACTCCCGCGGGGAAGGATCAAGAACCCCTTACAACACTTGGTGAGGGCTCCAACAATCTCCAATTGTGAGCTCAATCACCTTCGCTGCTCCAAGCCGTCTACCGTGTCGGGAAACACGGAAGAGTAACAAGAAATCCGCAGCAACTCGAAGATCAAGTGCCTCTAGAATGCAACTCTCAAGCAATGCACTTGAATCTCACTCAATCTCACTCAAGATGTGCAACTAAGCAAAGAGATGAGTGGAGGGGTTGTTCTCTAGCTCAAAGGATGTCTCTAGGTCTCAAAATGTGCAAGAGTTACCCTCAAACCCCAGACATCTTCTATTTATAATGAAGGGGTACGCAGCTAGCCGTTACCGGACGACGCAGTTCAAATCGTGCTGACCGGACGCTCCGGTCAGGGTGACCGGACGCGTCCGGTCACTACAGGACAAGCGTGAACAGTGCGCGTCAGAACTAGCCGTTGCCATGACCGGACGCGCTCAACCGTTTGACCGGACGCGACAGTGCCAGCGTCCGGTCACGTTCCAGTAAGCTCCCGTCGAGACCGGACGCGTCCGATCACACGTGACCGGACGCGCCGCGCGTCCGATCGGCACTCCGCTGCGCTCTGCCCCTCTGGACGTCTGACCGGACGCTCCGGTTCCGTGAGGGACCGGACGCGCCGGTCGCGCGCTCTCCTTCTGCGCACAGGTGAACTGACCGGACGCGCTGGTCAGGCCAGACCAGCGTCCGGTCACAAACCCTAGTGCCCGCGCCACGTTGAGCTGACCGGACGCGTCCGGTCAAACCGTGACCGCGTCCGGTGCAGCGTCCGATCGCCGTTTTTCAGTGAAAAACAATTTGGACTTTCGCCACCTTTTCTAGACTCCGGCGCAATAGAAAATAGGCATTTCATTTTCTCGAAAACGCCTGAATCCCGCGCTCGCAAGCTCGGGGGGAGGGAGAGCGAACCCCAAACCCCTTACTACCGCTCGAACACCACCGCCTTCGCAAATGTGCTAACACCACCAAGTGTACACCACAATGTGCATGTGTGTTAGCATTTCACAAACATTTTCAAGGCGTTATGTTAGCTCTCAACTAGATCCTAATGCATATGCTCAAGACATTGATCTAGTGGCACTTGATTCCCGAGCTAACCGTGATTGCCCCTCTTGATAGTCGGCTATGTATCCTAAACCCGGTCAATCACTTCTCTACTCATCTTAGACCGGCAAAAGAAAAATCCTATGATTATACCTTTGTCTTGCGCTCTTAGATCCTTCTCTTCCACTTGATCATCATGTCCATCATATTATGTGCGTCTCCACCATGATCTTGCTCATCATTTCATGCACCAAATCATGTGGTCTTGTGGCCATCTCTCCATGTCATTTCCACCTCCATCACATGTTGCTTATGCCTAGCTTAATCACACTTGATACAATAGCATTAGCAACTTGGTGTCATTAATTACCAAAACTAAACTTGGGCTTTCAATCATGTGTCCACACAATATATACCTTATCTTCGGATAATATCATCACTATTAACTCGGTTTAGCAACCCCCTGTGTTCCTTGTCAGATACTTATAGGGGTTGTTTAGTTGGTGAAAAAGTTTGGGTTCAGCTACTGTAGCACTTTTCGTTTTATTTGGCAATTTGTGTCCAATCATGGACTAATTAGGCTCAAAAGATTTGTCTCGTGATTTACAACTAAACTGCATAATTAGTTTTTTCTTTTATCTACATTTAGTACTCCATGCATGTGCCGCAAGATTTGATGTGACAGGTACTGTAGCACTTTTTTGGTTCACTTTTTGTGAACTAAACAGGCTCATAGCTCCTTCCTGAGCTCAGTAATTAAGACTTTCTTTTTCCTGAGACGGTGCATTCAAACATTTATGAGGTTCCATGAAATCTAGGCCAACCAGAGTAAATAAATAAATTAATAATAACATGAAGAGACAAGAGTGTATAGTATACCCATGTTATAGCATCAGATTGAGCCTTGAAAGCTCTAAGAACTGAACAATATGCTTCTTGCTCAAGCTGATGTTACATTACCAGTGATACGTCCATTGCCTTTCATGCCTCTGCTGTTCTGGTGTGGTGGTTGAAGATCATCATCGGTTCCCTCTAATAACCAACGCCAAATTTCTGAGTATATATAGCATTTCAAATGTTGTTACCTGACTGGTTCAAACCGGTGGGTAGGTTGTAACACCCCGGGTGTTATGGTTTCTAATTAACCTGCCATGTCATCATATTGCATTGCAAAGCATCCATGATTAGGTCAACCCTGTGATGCATTAACTAAAAAGAGTTTACCTTTCTAGATTGGATATGTTTCTCAGTGGTGTGATCCGAACCAAAAACCCTAATTTCGAATGACACCGCAAATACTTAGTCCATGCCCTGCGTAATTTGAGGTGTGTGACTGTGTTACACACTAGTGTCAAGTGTAGGGTATGAGTACAAGTGCAACACATAAAATGAAGCTCCAAGTTTGAGTTTGAATTGGAATCCAAAAACTTGTCACGAGTTTTCCGATTCGAATTTAAATTCAAATTTTGGGGAAATGTTAAAAGAGTTTCAAAAGCTAAATTGGTCAACCAAGAGTGGTATTTGGTCAACCATGTCATGCTTGTCCAAATGATGCCCTTGGATGATGGTTTGATCATTAAGTAATCACCAATTAAGGTAGCAACAAATTTCAATTGAAAATTCCTCCGAAAACCCTAAATTCCAAAACCCTATTTTACCCCTTTTTAAATAATTCAAAATCTAAGAAGAATTTGGGAAAAAGTTTAAAACCAAGTTTGTAGAACTTTTCAAGGGCTACAACTTTGGTGTTTTGAGTTTTCAAAGTTTTAGTGTAAAATGTGTAGCAATTTTGAAAATAAGCAAATTTCAGATTTGACCCCTTTTTGTCCCCAAACTTAAATTTCAAAATGGATGCAGAATTTGAAAATGGTTTGAATAGCAAAGTTGTAGGTCTTGGCTAGATGTACAACTTTGGTGTTTGGAGTTTCTGAAGTTTCAATGTAAAATCCAAAGTAATTTCTAAATTACCCAATTTTTAAAAAAGTGTCCCCTTTTGAATTTAAACTCAAATTTCAAAATCTAATTCGAATTTGAAAAAGTGTTCAATACAAAACTTGTAGAGCTTGAAATTCTGAATATTTCATATCTTGGTAATTTTTCGAGTTGTTACATGAATTTGAGAGTAATTTTAGAAAATAGTTTGATTTTCAAAATTTGGGGGGAGAGCTACAGTACATGGCGAATCAGAGCAGGGCACCGCGCGGCATGGGCGCCGGCCGACCGCCGTGGCCTTCGGCCAGCTTCCAGGCGCGCCTTCGACCGCCAGCGTGGGCTTCAGCGAGTTCGCGTCGAACCACACGTCGCCTGGAGGCCGTTTTCGTTGCCCTATATAAGGAGATCACCATCACCGGCGTGTTTCTTTTTTCTCCATTTCCACCGCCACCGCAGCTCCGCCGCTCGCCGCTGCCATCGTCGAGCCACCTCCGGCCACGCCAACCACCTCACCGCAACCGCCTCGCTCCCACGCATCTCCGCGACCACTCACATCCACCTCAACCGCCCATAGCGCGCGAATAGCCGCCGTCTTCCTCGCGTCCGGTCGGAGCCCCGCCATCACTGCCCTCACGTGGCCAAACCACTCCGGCCCCTCTCCGTCATCACCGAGAGCACCTGCATTGGGGACGCGTTTCCGCGGCTCACCGTCGACTGTGGCCGCCATCGTCGTCGGTGAGGGGTTGCCGGAGCTCGAGCGTAGCTGTAATAGGACGTAGTGGATTCGCAGGGTAGTGTAGATCGTTTTGGTCGAGTCAATTGGTCGACCGACGCCTTGATTACTGGCCGGCCACCGCGCGGGCATGGCCGAGCACGCGGGAGAGAGCGAGAGAGCGGAGGAGGAAGATGACAGGTGGGGCATGGCTGTCAGCGAGAGAAAGAGAGGGAGAGCACGCGCGCGCGAGCAGGCCGCGCGGATGGGCCGCGCTGCTGGGCCGCGCGGGTGCGAGCGAGCGCTGGCGGGCGCGGGCGCGAAAGGGCCGTTCGGCTGGGCCGAGCCAGAGAGAAGGAAGAGGCAGCCCGAGTTGGGATTTTGTTTTTCTTTTTGCAAAATGTGAATAGTAATGATATTTGTTTATTTCGTTAAAAATTCTGTAGAGCTCCAAAAATCATGAAAAATTATGTGTAAGCTTTTCAATGTGTAAACTACCTAGGAAATATTACATGCTAAATTTGATTACTTTGTGCAGGATATTTAATTAGTTCCATTAAATATTAAATGCAACTTCCATGAATTTTAATAATTAAATTATTAATCCAAAAATCATGAAATTTATCTTGACACTATTTTAGGTCATGATTAATCCATAGAAAAAGTTTAAGCTTGTTTAGACGAAGTATGATCAAATATTAATTATGCCCTAATTAATTAAATGTTAAATAAATGTTAAATTGATAACTTTAAGTGTTGTGTGCCCTTTTGATTAAGTGATGACCTTGGGTCACTAATCTTTGGTGATCTTTGGCACCTTAATTTCATAATTGAGCTCGTTAGTAGCATGTTTGGTAAAAAACGCTAGTGTCGTTTAATTAATCGCTATTAGTTAGTAGGTTTTACTGTTTTACGACTATACCACGAAGGAAAGCTGTACTCAAGTCGTAAATCGTGGCATATCATCATCAAGCATCATGTTTATCATCGAGCATCATGTTGAAGCATGTTCGATACTCGTATAGTTCCCGCTTTCGAAGAAGTTGAAGTTGCCGAGCAAGCCTCCGGAGAAGAGTTGTCATCGGTGGGTTCTGGACCGGAAGTCGGAGTCCTCGAGTCCGAGTCAGTCGTCGCGTCAGAACAAGGCAAGCCCCGGTGCATTTAAACCTTACCTTGAGTTTTACAAATCTTTATCATTATTATTATTATTATTATTATTATTATTATTATTATTATTATTATTATTATTATTTACTGCATTAAGTAATTAGGAGTTGAGTGATAACATAATTGCTGCATTGTCATTCTTGATTATTGCGATATCAACCTTGATACCTATTTTACTGAAAATGCGTAGTATGCTTCGCTATGTTTATGAGTTAAGCTTTTAAATGAAATGTTTACATGGTCATGATGGCATAATTAATGAATATTGAAATATGAGAATGAACTTGAAAGATCGGGCGGGTGGTTTGGCCACTGCTAACATGCATTGGGAAAAGGAGTCTCAATGTAGTGTTTCCGTCTTGTCGACTAAGGACCGTTTGTTGTAAGCCCGCTTGTGTTTCAAGACTTTGCAACTAGCCTCATGCCTTGGGTAAGCCCAAAATGTTGGTGATTCCATTTCGAGAACGTCTAACCTCGCACTGGGAGTGGAGAGATGGCGGAAGTAGCGTGTACCCTCGGGGCTAGAATCGGGCCAGGTTCGAGGAGTATTGTACTCTCGGGTGGCGATGGACATGTTCTGATTTTGGGAGATCTAAATAAGGGTTGGCATATGTCAGATTCGGTTCTACATATACCGTGTGGTTAGAGATCATGTGGGCCATCATAATTAGGAGGTTCTGTGACATTGGTACCAATTGCCAGCCTGTCACCGGCAGGAACTTGTGCGAAATAATTCCAAAATATACTCAGCCGTGATGCACCATCATTCATAAAAATTCTGTTCATAAAAAAAGATAACCATTTTAAATATTAAATAATAATGCTCCATCGTGGTGCACTAAAGCACAAAGCACGGCCGCTTTAGTGTCTGAGGCCCGGCCCGTTTAGTGTTGAGGCCCGCAGCCCACCCATCAGTGATCTACAGCCTCGTCGTGACACGTCATCGTCATTGGCGGTGACAGGATGGGGCGGGGCTCCATGGTTGCTCTCGCGGCAGCGGCGGCGGCGCTGCTGGGTGTCGCTGCCGATGCTGCTGGTGTTGCCGCCGGCCACGGACACGTACGACGGCGAATGTTCGTGGAGTGGAAGGCCAGGTACAGGAAGACCTATAGATACTTCGGCGAAGAGGAGTCCCGGTACGCGGTGTTCAAGGAGAGCAGCCGCCGCGTCGCCCGGGCCAAGGCGTGAGGAGAAAACATATTCCTTTGATCAAACTTGGACATTAAAGTTTCTTGGCATTTGGACTGAGATAAGCTTAGCTGAAGATTGAAAAAAAAAAATTATAGTGTGCTAATGCTTGATAAGCTGGTGTGGTGGATCCACAAGTTTTTCTCTAATGGATGGATGATCTCGTCATCTGCTGTCATTTGACATGATGCTAAATAGCCTCTTGGTCTTGGAAACATCTTAAATCTGAATCTCGTGTGGATGTTTTTTTTATCCTATTGGTACCAGTGTCTGCTATATATATTCTCATTCGTTACTTTTTATTTGTTTTATGAAATGTTTTACAATGGTTAATTAGGGGGGAATTTCTACGGAACTGAAACAAAGAGAGTCCGGAGGTAGCGCCGTTCCTGGAGATGAAGCACACATGCGGATCTGAACGTCACTTCTGTTTGTTGCCGGAGAATTTTAGAATAAAAATGTTGCTAATGTACGCATTTTCACCCCACGAACATCTGGCGATGAGCACGAGCAGCAGCAGCAACCAGAAATTAAAGCGGCCTTCAAACAAGCACTTCCTGCAAGAACTACATGTACAGCTACCTTCCTGCAAGCACTTCAAACAAGGGAGTTCAAGGTTCACAAGATCCCAAGAAACTCAATTACTCAAATACAACAGCAAACTCACTAACGCATCAGGCATTTAGATCACAGAGCCACTCAACTGTATACACTTGTACGGTTCCTGCTCATAGTTCTGTGCCCTGTTGCATTGGCTTTGCAGAACCTGGAGCCTTTCATGCTCCTCTCTGTACGATGTTGTTAAGTTAATTAATGAAGCCTGTTATAAAAAAAAAACGTAGAACCTGTTCCGTACGAGTTCAATCTGGACGAGTCAGACGAATGGACGTTGGAACTGGCCTTTGGTCCGTGGGTGGATGGAGTCCTTTTTTCTTTTATATCCCTAGTCCCTGCATATGCATAACCTCCAACAGAAGGCAGGGGATGTTTACCCGTGGTAGGCTTATTCTATTTTGCGGACTTTTATCGAGTTAGATATATCCTTACTTATTTGTTTACCCTCGCAAAAATTTATTTATCTATTTATATTTATATTCTTTTTATTTGCGAACGAACACACCAACAACTAGTATATGCATATGGCGTTAGAGTGCGCAGCAGCATCCGGCCCAGCTCGCTATACCCATGAGCCAGCAACCCCTCGGGCTCAGGTCCACCGGAGCTCACAACATACTAAAGTCTTGGGCCTAATTTAACCCAAAAGACTAGTCTGATAAATAAGAATTACCCTCGTCTTATATGTTGTGCTTCTCTGTCATCAATTACCGATGTGGAACTAAACCTAACAATCTCTTCCATCATACATCGGGCCCAACTCTTCACATTACAACCCCGTGTGATCTCCAGAAGACATTCTCCAGGCCTGAGTCCAACACTCCATGTCACACACAACCCATGTGACCTTCGAGATGTTAACTGGCTCCCCCGTCGCCATTTGACCCTTGAGATTTTCTAGGTTTTTCTGAGCATGGGACTAAACCTAACAGTTTTGACTGCTACATGCGGTTAATGAGGATTGACATGCAACTTGTACCGATGCACCGGTGATGTGTAAGCAAAGGAAAGTGGACATCAATTTTGAATTTCTAATGTCTGCGAGCTGGACTTTATGATTTTAGAACAATATTTTATTTTTGAACTATACAAAAAGTTGTCATATATATATATATATATATATATATATATATATATATATATATATATATATATATATATATATATATATATACATTCTCCAGGCCTGAGTCCAACACTCCATGTCACACACAACCCATGTGACCTTCGAGATGTTAACTGGCTCCCCCGTCGCCATTTGACCCTTGAGATTTTCTAGGTTTTTCTGAGCATGGGACTAAACCTAACAGTTTTGACTGCTACATGCGGTTAATGAGGATTGACATGCAACTTGTACCGATGCACCGGTGATGTGTAAGCAAAGGAAAGTGGACATCAATTTTGAATTTCTAATGTCTGCGAGCTGGACTTTATGATTTTAGAACAATATTTTATTTTTGAACTATACAAAAAGTTGTCATATATATATATATATATATATATATATATATATATATATATATATATATATATATATATATATATATATATATATATATATATAACAAAATTGAGAGAGTAATTGGGAACGAAAGGGACATGCGTGCCCTCGTTTTGGGCACTATCCGATTCCCCATGACCAAATCTCGTTTGTAATCCAAAATATGCGTTCCAAAATATGCGTTGAATGTTGTTCAAGACCTAGTACACAAGGAGTGGGAGCATGTGCCCCCCACTCAAATTCGGGGTTTCTAAAAAAATATACCTTCTTTCATGTAGCTACATCCCCACTTAAATTCTAGGTTTCTAAAAAAATATATACCTTCTTTCGTATAGCTATAGAGGAATTCTTGAGAATGTAGTAGTTGTAGTCGTAACCGACGAGTAACAGCTCATGATCGTTCTCAATAGTTCCGCCGCACTTGTCCCAGTACGTACACGCCACACTTGTAGTCGCATGAAATCTTTGTTGTGTTGTGGTCTCCGACAGCGATGGAGACGACGATGGGCTCAGCTGAAGGTAACTGCCGAAAGCATTTGGAACTCGTCGAGGGCCAAGGTGACAACTCCTCGAACCCTCTCATGATTAGGTCCACGCACGGTGTGTCGCTGGCCTGGCATGTACCATCGTCCATTCCCTATAAGGGAAGGGTAGGAGGCCGACGACGCCAAGCCATTGTTGCTCACATACTGGAAAGCTGGATGGCGAGGCCGCCACCTTTGCAGCCTCGCTCACGTTGTCTGACGGCAGCTGCATGGCTAGGTCCTTGTTGTTCGCCCCTCTGATATGATAGTGTGGTGGCTCTCCAACGCCCCTGTCTTATCATGATGATGTCGTTTGGGTCTGACATCTTCAGTTTGAGGTAGGTGTAATTAGGCACGGTTATGAATTTCCTATAGCACGGCTATCCTACGATGGCATGGTATGCCCCTGGAAAGTTTGCCACCGGGTCAATTTTTCCCGAGAGGAACTGCATGCTTGCCCAACATGACCCTGTGGAAGAGGGCCAATGCCCCACGGGGGGCTAATAATACACGAGCGTGGAATCCCCACAGCGTCAAGGGTGTCACTCTATCCATGAGCGCCTTCAACATGTCCTTTCCCGTGGCAACGGGGTCGACGATGAGCGACTACCACCGGCCTAGTTGTGGCACATGATCGGGATGATCTGCACAATCGAACGTGATGGCGGACTCCGACCACTTAAGGCCTCGTTTGGTTGCATATGTATTCCCTTCAATTTACATGTGTTGGTGTGAAATGAAATGGAATTTAGGCTTTGTTTAGTTTCTTCCTCTAAAGTTTACTCTCTATTACATCGGATGTTTGACACATGCATAGAGTATTAAATATAGATTAAAAAATAACTAATTGCATAGATTGTGATTAATTTGTAAGATTAATTTTTTAAGCCTAATTAATCCATGATTGGACAGTGTGGTGCTACACTAACATATGCTAATGACGGATTAATTAGGTTTAATAAATTCGTCTCGCGGATTACTGACGGATTCTATAATTTATTTTTTTATTAGTATCCAAACACTCCATGTGACACTTGATGTGACATCCCTAAACTTTACTCCCTAGATTTAAATACCACCTTAGTTTAATTCCACTCTAATTCACTTCAACACATGTGAATTGAGATGAATCCATAAGCATCAAGTAAGTGCTAAGGCAGGAGGAGACCGCCCGTTTGATGGTGTAGACGTCGCGAGAAAAGCGAGCTTTTGCTGTCGCTTGGACTCATAGGTGGATGGGCCAACAAACATGACGAGGAACTTATCAGTGTCCTAGAAGGGTTCGGATTTCGCAGGAGCACCATTCCCGATCGGCGGGTCATCCTCCTTGTTGCCGCTGGGGTCGAAGCCTCCACAAAGTAACTTCTTCACGAGAAGGCAATCCTTGAGGAGGTTTCGCATGGTGAGGGCACGGCGACTCAGGCGCTTCTAAAAGTGCCCCGCGGGGTCTTTTTTTATATATATTTTTATTTTAGTGTAACGTGCCTGGTTGCAGCATCAAGGAGCTCCTTGACTGTGAGCAATCGCTCACACCCGAGCTTATGAAGCTGGGTCATGGTTTTGCATCTGGATACGAAGACGTCGATGACAACGGCGTCCTCGGCATCCAGGACGACATCAGTAGTGCATTGCTTTGAGAAGCGCTTGATGAAGTACCTGCCAAGAATATTCACTAATGTGCAATGTGCAGGTTTTAATTACCTGTATTGCTGTTTTCCTAGGAATCCATGGCAAAAGACACTACCACGATATAGCACTGTAGGGGTGGCTGAAGTGGCACTATAAGGACGGCTGGGGCAGCTGTCCCTGTACATCCACTTTTACAAATGAACTATGGCCGCGCGCCCTTACAAATACATTTATAAAGGCGGCTGTTATTTCAAGCTGCTCCTACAAATGTATTTGTAAGGACGGCTGGTGATGGAATCGTCCCTACAAATAGCATACTGTCCCTATAAATAGCATTTGTAAGGCGGCTGGTGACAGAACCGCCCCTACAAATAGCATTTGTAAGGGCGGTTTCAGTACAAGCCGCGGTTCTAGCACCAGCCGACCCTACAGTGCATTTCCGAAAAAAATATATGCATATAAAATCTGACTACCATAGCAGCGCGCACACACACACATCTACAAATGCATCCACAGCAGCACATATAAGTTACCTTTGTTACCGAGCTCACTACATGTAAAATAACAGAATAGACATTGATCCATAGTTCATCAGAGAAATTATTAAGTTCACAGAATAGATACTGATCCTAGTTTCATGGTCATTTAGTGTTTATGTGGCAGCAAGACAGAACTCATATAAGCACGGATACACTGAAAAATATTGAATAAAAGACAACAACAAAGCTGATAAAAATCCCATGTATTGGATTCTGAATAAATGAGGCCAAGCTGATTCAAACTTAAGGCAACAACCAGCTGTTGTATGACTTAAAGCCACTTAAAGCAGCTGTATGAGAAAAATATTGAATAAAAGACAACAACCAGCTACAAGAGATAAAGAACATAAGGTATATAACTAGCCATAGTGTCTTATACTATCATAAAGTAAACTACCAAACAGAATAATAAACATTTCTCAAAAACGTGCAAGTGAACTACATATCTTTGTATTATAGAATACTATAAACATTTCAAAGCATCAGCCATCAGCTTGATGGATTTATAATTTGACTATGTACTACCCACCATTTGGTTCTACAAGCTACCACTAGAGCAATCTTGCATAAAAGTTACCTTTGTTACCGAGCTCACTACATACAGTTTCATAAGATGAACCAGAAGAGATCCCTTAATTTTCAATACTTATTAAAAGAGAGTCAAATAACACATATATAATACCAGAAACTTGTGCTTGGTCAAAAAAACTCAACTACTTGCTAGGCACATCTGCCAATAGCCCAATGTTAAGAATTGTACTTAACAAGTAGAAGTGAAGAACATGACCAAACTAGAATAGAGTAGTACATCATCAAGAGTAGAGAGAAGAGAAGAGAGTAGTAGTAGTAGCAGCAGCAGAGTAGAGAGAAGAGAGGAGTAGGAGTCTCAGAAACTTGTCACTCATCATTTGGTCGTGAACTTGGAGCATCAAGGCATCATAACAGAGAAAAAGAGAGGAGAATGTAATGTATAGGTGGCTGGTAATGAAGCCTAGTTCCTCACAAGTTCTTGATCATCAGCTCTTATTCCATATAATGTATGGACTAGACAATTTCATCATCGGCCAAAAAAGGAGAGGGGATGAGAGGGGAGAGTAGGAGGAGTAGTAGAATAGAGAGGAGAGGGGAGAGTTGGCATAATAGGCAGTAGCTGTTTACCCAAACATAGAGTGAAAAATGTGTCAAAATAAGCCACTAGCTGCCCATTGCCTGCCCAAATAAATATATCACCTAGTGCTTGGCAAACATATAGCAGCAGCAGTAGTATATCATATAGCTATAGCAGAGTAACAAACACAATATGCCCAAAACAGCATCTACTCACTTAGTGCAAGGTGAGCAGAGGCATGGGGTTGTAAATGCATTTAGCTCATATAGCAACAGTGTGTCACAAGAGGATTGTTTATCAACCCATGCAACTACTAACCAGCTCAAAGCAACACAAGCGTACAAACCTATGTCCAGCTATCACTTTTGCCTAGAACAATGCCATTTCATAGAGATCAAACAAGTCACATATCACTTTTGCCTAGCACCGGACATGCATCTAGCATCTTAAAGATCAGGAATAGACAAATAGACCACAAGAGGATAAGGAAACACAAAGAACATCAATTTCCTTCCAGATAGTATTATTTCCTAATCAAACATGGGTCATTTGATTCCCAGTTTAGACCAGGATCCCTTTTATAGTGTAGCTACATGTTGATATGTAAATATATTCTGGTATTGCTACTACTCCTACATGTCTCATGATAGGCACTATATTCCTACAAGCTCAAGAGAAGCCACAAACTGGACACAAGGCATAGAAAAATCTGTCCTAGCTAAGGAAAAACAAAAGTTGTATAAAGAAGAAAACATGTACAAAAATAAGGCACCAATCATGAACACCACATCTGTTGACTTGATTATGCATTACTACATGTCTATATCTCAGAGTTCTTCATAGCACTAAAAAATAAAGAGGTAAAAGTATAGACCCATGAGGCCATGATTGAACAAAGATTCAGTATAAACTAATGATCACAAGTTGGACCTCATCAATTATATCTTTCTATGGTTAAGACAAGCCAAGAAGATTAAACTAATTAGTACTAATAAGGCAGTACAAACTCAGTTTCACAAAAAAGGTAGTTCCTACCAATTGAAGAATCTTCCAATGCACAAAATCACAATTCGCTATCTCAAGCTAGATAACTAGATCTGGTATGAACATAGTGCCAAAGCTAAACATTGAGACTGATATACCTATAGTGCCAAAGCTAGAAGAGATTGGAGGAGAAGAGCGGTTGGGCGTACCTGTCCGAGATTAAGGCCACCAGGGCCAGGGCGCGGAGGAGGAGGCGGAGGAGGAGCGTGCACGGACGGCGCCGGAGCACACCAGAGGAGGAGGCGCTGGTCGGCGGTCTCACCGCACCGAAACCCTAGGTTCAGTGCACCGGCCGGGGCCGGGGCGTGAAGGAGGAGGCGGGGTGGAGGAGGCCAAGGAGGTGGCGCAGAGGAGATGCTGCAGAGGAGGCGGAGGACGAGCGCACACGAACGGCGTCGGAGCACACCAGAGGAGGAGGCGCGGGCCGGCGGTCTCCCACGCCGAAACCCTAGGTTGAGGGCACCGGTCGGGGCCGGGGCCAGGGCATGGAGGACGAGACGCCGGCGGAGGAGGAGGCACGGTGGAGGCGGCGTGGAGGAGGCGGAGGACGAGGCATGGTGGAGGCGGCGTACGGACAGCGGCGGAAAAAATCGGCAGCCTGCCAGCGTCGAAATGGAAGAGAAGGCGCCCAACACTTAGCCAATTTTGGCCCTCAAGCGCGCCCGCAATATATATGTTGGGCTTCATTTGTAGGGGCGGCTAAGGTTATAAGCCGCCCCTACAAATGATTTTTTCAAAAATCAAAATCAAAATAAATTAATCATATATAAATAATAACTAAAACAATTTGTTTGTGCTCAATTAATCATATATATAATTATTTTTTATATACTTATATTTTCATATATACAATAACTAAAAAAATTTTATATGGAAAATTGAACCTTTCAAAATAAAAAAATAATTTTTAAAATTTGAAAAATTTAAATTTAAAACAACTAAAACGATTTTGTGACACCAAATGACCTCAAATGAAAATTTAATAAACTTCAAAGTTGTAGAACTCATGAAGATCTACAATTTTGATTTTGGTGTTCTTGTCATTTGACTAAATTTGAACATATCAAAGTTTGAATTTTGAAAAACGACAAGTTTAAACCAAATTTTAGAACCCCAAATGATTTCAACTAAAAAAGTGATCAATACCAAAGTTGTTCAACTCATCAAATGCTACAACTTTTATTTTGATCATATTATCATTTGACTAATTTTTAACAGTTCAAATTTTGAAATTTTAAAAATAACAAGTTCCAGCCATAATTTGAAACCCCAAATGATTTCAACTTAAAAAGTGATGAATACCAAAGTTGTATAACTCATCAAGATCTACAACTTTGATGTTGGTCATTTCTTCATTTAACAATTCTTAGTACACATTATTCACAAAACTTATATATGTCTTATATAGTTCATGAAACGTTATGAGAGATGTGTAACATTTGTGAACAATGTTATTACCACTTTGTCGGATGAAGAAATGACCAATATAAAAGTTGTAGATCTTGATGAGTTATTCAACTTTGGTATTTATCATTTTTTCAGCTGAAATCATTTGGGGTTTCAAAATCATGTTTGAATTTGCCTTTTTTTAATTTACAAAATAACAAGTTTAAACCAGAATTTGAACACCCAAATTATTTCAACTTAAAAAGTGATGAATACTAAAGTTGTATAACTCATAAAGATCTCACATACATACGCAAATTAATCTAGTCTCACACACATACATAAATGAAGCCTTACAAACACACACTTACACAAACTAGCTAGGCCTCCGCTGTAACAACTTTTCCTTGACACCTTTTCGTTCTCATGGCAATGTGTCTTTGGGCAGGTTTTTTCCACAACACTGATCTTCTTAGTAAAGTTTGTGAATAGCAACATCTCATCGTAGTTATTGTAGGCTTCGACATCGTCGACACCATCAAATCTGATAATATGTTGTCTCCTCTTCTTCGGGGGGAGCATACTGTGCGGGTCGGGCATATAGAACACTTGTGCGACATGTGAAGTGAGCACCCAAGGATCATCGTGGTAGCTTACATTCTGGAGGTCCACAACCCTCAATCTAATCTCATTGAATTGATATTGCTTGATCCAGCGGCATCAAAACAGGGCCACCTTTATATCCCTTCCATTGTCAAGTTTCCATATATGTTCAATTATGCCAAAGAACTCGGCCTTTCGCCCCACTCCGTTGAGAGCCACTACTCGAACACCGCTGTTTTAGTTTACACATTTACTATCCTTTGTGTGGGTATAGTACGTGTATCCATTGATGTCATAAGCATTCCAAGATGTCACTTGTCTCAATGGCCCTACCGCCAATCTAATAGAATCCATGGTTTCTCCAGGCGGTATGTTCTTGTCCTTCATCCATGAAGTTAGGTGTTGCTTGTGCTGTTTCATGACCCAATCATCTGAATGACCATTTCTCTCTGCCGTAATGATAGCCAAGTGTTCTTCAATGTGTGGTTCCATCAATTTTGTGCTCTGCAAGACATTGTAATGCGCTCGACTCACTTCTTTGTAATCATTGTCGATGAATACTTTTCTACCACTTGTGCCCTTCCCAGCCAGCCTACCATTGTGACGAGAATCGGGATTACCAATCCCTCTCTATACTTTTAGGTACTCTTGACAACACTCGATGACTTCTTCGCTACTGTAGCCCTCAATCATGGAGCTCTCTGGGTATGCCCGATTATGCACGTATCGGCTTAGAACCGACATGAACTGCTCATAGGACCACATTTCATGCAAGTAGTAAGGGCCAAGCGCCTGTATCTGATGAACCATGTGAATCATGAGATGTACCATAATATCAAAAAAAAAGTGGGAGGTAAACACAGCTCTAGTTGGTTCTGGGTCTCTACCACGAAATTGTGTAGGTCACTCAGCTCTTTCTTGCCTATCGTCTTTTGTGAGATCTTCAAAAAGAAGTAGCGCATGCGGGTGATAGCCATCTTCAAGAACTCTCGCCGAGAAGCCTCAGGGTGATGTAGTTTAAGCATGTGCCAAACATGCTGCTAGAGCACCGGACAACCGTACTCCATCCACCATCGTCATTCTACAATTTATTTATGAGTAAATTAAAACTAATGTCTTATTATACATAAAAAAGCAAACAATTTGGTGCAAATTGACCTTGTCCCCAACAAGGCCTTAACGAGAGATATAATCCAAGAGAATTATGTCATACCTGATGGTTGTAGATGTAGCGGCATATCTCATGCCGATGTTCTGGTGATATGACAACATTCAGTGATCCAGTGACATACAGGGCAAATATCTGCATATGATTATATGAACGTGAAAGTATGTTTTATATATCCATATCAGTGCAGAACTAAGCAAGGGAAAAAAAAAAGAAGAAAAAGAGGTAATGGTGTTTTGTCCAGATATAATGCGCACCAAACAAGGCATAATGAACATGACCCCGCTGAAATCACCAGGCCAGTGCCCATCACTGGCTTGCAGTGAAGAGAACTGATCCATGGCCCGCCTCAAGGAGTTCAATACAATTTCTTCAGTGACTTGGTCATCCTCCTCAATCTTGATGCGTGGCAGATGACGTTGGTATCTGTTCTGCTTTGCGCACTGCAACGGAAGGATCGATTTTGATTTAACTTTTGACGTAATTTAAGAACAAATTTATTTTTTAAAAAAATGAGTATCAGCAGATCAGATAATTGGTGAGGAACATCGATGAGGAACGAGTTGGTCCTTAAGACGAAATAAACCCAAAAAAAACCGCAAAGGTTAGGGTTGAAAACTTGGTGCTTCAACTTCGTCCTGGCCACGCACACACAGTCACACTCTCGTCATCCGGCAGGGATGATGAAAACCTCGGAAGCTCCCGCCGCCGCGGACGCCCTCGCCAGCGAGGCTTGCGCCCCAGACCTTCGCCTCGGCCTCTCACGCCGGTGATGCATCCTCACGTCGGCTGAAGCCCAGCTCCGTTTTAGCTATTCCGTAGGCCCATGAATCCAGTAACGTGTTCCACAGGACCCATCGGCACCATCCGAGTCTTGATAATCCACGAACACGAATGAGCCAACGTTTACCTTTTTTTTTACAAAAGGACACATAGCCTAGTGGTTATAAGAGCGGTGGCGACCATCCGGTAGACAGCGAGGCGCTGTGATGACTTCGTCAATCCCCAATCCCGAGGATTTATCAGCTCAGTCTTTAAAGTTGTTCATAGGAGTAGGATTTACGTAGTTGTGTTCATTCATAGGAGTGAGTGTGCATGTGTTGTACTGTGTAATTCTAAAAAATAATTTTTTACTTCATCTCCACTATCAGTTGTATAGGTGAACTTAAGTTATTTTGGTGAACCATTTGACAAACCTGCTCTCCATGTAAAACTTCTCAAAACATGCTCTTACAAATCCCATGTGGGGGCCCACTGCACCAGAGCCGGTTGAAGCTAGAAGAAGTAGATATTTTAAGCTTCATCGTATGCCCATTTCTTATGAGAGCATGTTTTGAAGAGCTTCACATGTGAAGCTGTTGGAAAAATATCCGTTCGACACAAATAATCTCAAACAGCTCGTGGAGCTGATGGAGAAATTGTGCCATACGGAACCATATAATAGGACCTCAAGTTGTTTTTGTTTTGTCGTAAATTAAATTCTTGCACGTCCTAACTCAACAGCACATGCCACATTTATATATAGGTGTCTTCCTCCGTCCCTATTTAAGTATTATTGTGGGAATCTTATCGGTCAAATTTCCTCAAATTTAATTAAGTTTTTAAAAAATATTAGCAATATTTGTATTTCTGAATAAATTTATTATAAAAATAGATTCAACGATCTACCTCATGATATTAATTATGTATTATAAATATTAATATTTTATTTTAAATATTTAGTCAAAACTAATTTATCGGGAAGTGAGAACGATAGATAAAAACGTACACAGGGTGTAAGAAGTAGGAAGTAAATTCGGTGGACACATGGTCCTATCAATATCGCCGTTTATGGGAAGTGAATTCCGTGGGCACATTATCCGTGCGATCCCCTTGTTGTCGATGTTGACATGTAGATAAACAATTACAGTAGTATTGAATCACGTAGCTGCATGTCGTAGCCTCCTTAATTAATTAAGTACTCCCTCCGTATCCTAATTAGATGACGTTTAGGACATGAGTACGATTACCGAGGAGTAATTAATTAGGGTTTGTTTTCCTATTTTGCCCTTATTAAATACAACTGAGGGTGCTACCTGTACAGCAATCCATCGTAGCTCATTTGGCCAAGGCTCCACGGACTGAGGCATGAGCTCCACGGTTCAACATTCTTGACTTGGGTTTCTTTCGAGCAATACAAGCAATTCAATATAAGAAGGATGCAAAAACTATAGAGGCTCTAGTTCTAGCCGTCAAAGTGGTAATTTGCAATTCATGGAAGCAATTCAAATTGTCCACACATGTTTTGTTGCACAATTGTTTTCTCATTCATTCATTTGTTGCACAATTGTTTTGTAGTCATTCATGGAGTACTCGCCACACCTTGCAAACCGGATGTTTCTAACACTACAAGGTGTCTTCTTGGAAGCAATGAAAGTGAAAGGTTGCAACAAGTTTGAGATACCTCACATGAAAAAAAGAAACACTAGAAAGAGAAGATCGGCTGCCATCTTGTTTGCCTTGTGATCCATCATTGCTACATGAAGCCGAAGCTACTCTTGCTGCATGAAAAAATTATAATGATGCTTGTTAGCTTTTGTAGTAGAGAGATCTTGTAATGTTGCATGAACTAAACCATTGCCGATTGTTGCATGAACTAAATTTGTAATGCTGCACGAACACGAACTAAACCATTACCGATGCTTTGGCGTACTCCTTTGTCGGCAGCAAGCCCTTATAGTGCTCCATGAAAAGCTCGCAGTCCACAATGATGTGGCTGAGCATGGCGTCGATGGAGTAGTCCGCGTGGATGAGACCACAGCGAGGGCATGGGTAGAACCGCGAGTGCGCACGGTTCCACGCTTCGCGGTCCACATGGACGAGATCGTAACGACCACAAACGAAAGCGCCCGGCGGCAAGGACTCCGGCACCACCTCCATGGAGTCCGGCGCGAGCTGCAGCAACTCCAGCATGATGGAGTCCGGCGGCATCTGCGACTCCGGCACCACCTTGTCCGGCTCCTGCAAATCCGGCACCACGCCGTCTGCGGGGACCAGCACGATGCCCTCGTCCGACTCCTGCGAGTCCAGCGCCACGCCGTCCGCGGCGACCTCCTGCGAATCCGGCACCACGCCGTCCGCGGCGAGCAGCACGATGACCTCGTCCGGCTCCTGCGAATCCTGCGCGACAGAGAGCAGTGGGTCGGAGTCCACGGACAGCAGCGGGTCGACGACGTCCTCCGCTGCGACCTCCTCCGACTCTGGCCCGATGTCCTCCACGGCAAGCACCTCCGAATCCGGCCCGACGCCGTCCGCGGCGATCAGCACCCGCGCGCCGCCGGTCTCCATAGCGACGAAACGAACTGAACAGGCGATGCGAACGGGCAGCGCGCGTGCCTAGGCAGCCTACGAGCGTGCTGTGGACGGGGGCGACCGCGGCGATCTCTTCAGTCGAGGAGTCCGTGATTAATGACGAGGAGACCATGCGAACGGGCGGCCATGCGAACGGGCGGCGCGCGTGCCTGGCTAGGGGTAATCGCGTCCAAATTGCCCTCGGTACCGTGAATGACTTCTTTTGCCGCAAACGGCCTAGCCTCCAGAACGTCGTCTAATAAGGATATGGAGGGAGTATAGCTGTGTCTCACTACCGCAGCGGACTTTTTTTGTGACGGCCAGAACCGTTACGAAAAGTGGTAGAAACCGTCAAGGATAGTTTTCCTTGACGGGAACTGTCAGGGATGCACCGTCAGGGAAGAATGACAGGAAAGGTGAAGTTTCCCTGACGGTTTTCCGTCAGGGATTATTTTCTGACGGTTAAAACCGTCAGGGAAGATCTAACATGACGGTTCATAGCCATTTCTTTAAGAAATATTAGCCATTCCGACGGAAGGCGCGAAGCGGAAAGTTTTCCTCAGAAATCCCACGTGCTCGTTTCGCTTGTCCCTCTGTTCGGTGGGCCAACCATCGTGGTAGGGCGCAAAAGCCATCGTATTGGCTGGCACGAGCACCCGTGATGGCAGTCAACCGAAGGGAGAGAACTTCCCGGACGGTACACAGGTTACGTGGGGGATGACTCTGCGCCTCTGGAGACACGCAGCCGAGGGGAGTGGGCTGGCCCGACGGGAGAAAACACGTCTCCGGTAGTGTCTATGCAATTTAACTAAACTAGTCACTCATGCAACAAACAATCCTTAGTACTTACGTAGTTATTTGAGTTGCATAATAATTATTGTCGGAGATTCTCTAGAATGAATTTCTTTTACAGATGTTCTACTCCTCCGTTCCAAATTATAAGTCGCTTTGACTTTTTGCTTTGACTCTTTTGTTCATTGTCCAGATATATAGCAAAATGGATGTATAAAAAAAGTCAAAGCGACTTATAATTTGGAACGGAGGAGCAGTTTTTAATTTTTTGAAAATCTAGACTATCAGTTAAGTGAGCTAGTTTTTTTATGCCTCAATACTAGGCAGTAAGTGAGAGCTATTTTTGGTTTATTTTTCGATTACGTACGTAGAGGAGCCAAAGCTTTGCATGTGTAGTAAAAAATCAATGGGTTGTTTTCCATATATACGTACGTACTTGTTCGATACTCGAGAGTTTATTTTGTTGTGTGAATAATCATATTATATTGTACATGCATGCGCATGAGGAGGTCGGCGGACTCCCTCTGAAAGCGGTGGTCGGTGAAGTCCTGGCGGAGCCTCTCCACCTCGGCGCGCTCCTCCGGAGTGCCGTGGTCAGGGTCCAACTCCCACACCGCCCGCCCCAGGAAGTACTGCTGTCGTCGCCCTGCCCCACCTTCAGCCTTCACATGCTGACGGCCGGCTAGTACAGTATGTAGTACTGCTAGTGCTAGCTAGCCAGCCAAAAGACGAGTAGACGACCACCCTGGCATCATCAAGAGATCAGTAGTGGCCTTGTTCAGTTCCCAAATTGGGAACTCAAACTTGAAACAGTAAGGGTCACATCGCACTGTAGCAACTTTTGTTTTTATTTGGTAAAAATTGTCCAAACATTGATTAATTAGGCTTAAAATGTTCGTCTCGTAAAGTACAACAAAACTGTATAATTAGTTTTTTATTTCATCTATATTTAGTACTCCTTGCATGTGCCGGTATTTCGATGTGACGGGGAATCTTCTTTTTTATAGTGGAATTTGGGTGTATGAATTGGGAACTAAACAAGGGCAGTATTTGCAACATAATAAATATATTAATAATAGTAGTAATACGACTCTAACGATATATATATATATATATATATATATATGCATGCAAACTAAAGTTTGATTAACCCACCATCGTTAAGTTCTAAGAAATAAATAACCCCATCCAGTCACAAAATTTAGAGATTCATTATTAGCAAGTTTGGTGGTGAAACTAAATAATAGTACATATTATTCGGTCAAATATACCACGTATGACTTTAACAGTATATGCAAACAAATTTATTTAAGCTTTGAATCTTTAAATAAATGCAGGTGCATGCTAGTATATACACTATACACTTATACAGTAAAAAAGAATTAAGAAGGGAGTGAAATGCATGCGCAGTGACGCATGCATGCAGCTCCAGTCCTGAATCTTTTTGGTTGACAGATGTAAACAGCCTCCACTTATGACTTAATTAGAACGGAGAAAGTAGCTGTTAGGTTATGAGGGTCTAAACAGACCTTGCTTACTCCCTCCATGTTGGTAAAAGAAGTCGTTTTAGATAACGACACGGTCTCCAAAGCATAACTTTGACTTCATTTTTCTATAAAAATATTTATTTAAAAGTGATATATGTATACTTTTATAAAAGTATATTTCAAGACAAATCTATTTATATTGTTTTCATATTTCCAAACTCAATAACTTAAAAGTTATTCATGATTTATATTCCCAATGTTTGATCTAAACCTTGTCAAAACGACTTCTTTTACCAATGGAGGGAGTATGTTCTAAGAAGGATCGGATCGGAGCAGTTGGCTGCAGGCACAGCCACACCGCCGCCAACGTGTAGTTAGCTAGGAGCGAGAAGTGCTAGCTGTTGGGGTGGAGGTTCTACGAGGGCGAGGACGATTATTTAAAGGAGACTACAAGACTAACAAGAGGCGTCGTAGTCGATGAACAGATTATTGGTATATACTCCCTCCGGTCCCATATATCTGGCCTACAGCCGTTTTTCGATTTGGCCACAATAGCAGGCGGGACTGGACTACCGAAGGCTGAGTCATTACTCAACTTACGAAGCTACGCATGCTGAGCCAGAACTGAAGCGCCTGCATGCACCGGCTATTAGACAGTGTTTAGATCCAAAATTCAAAATTCTAAAAGTATCACATCGAATGGTTACGGCACTTGTATGGAGGATTAAATATAGACGAAATAAAAAACTAATTGCACAGTTTGCTTATAAATTGCGAGATGAATCTAATAAGCCTAATTAGGCTATGATTAGACACTAAACTGCTACAGAAACACATACTCTAATGATGGATTAATTAGGCTTAATAAATTCGTCTCATAGTTTACAGGCGAGTTCCGTAATTAGTTTTTTTTGTTGGTATTCGAAAACCTCTTCCAATATCCCACAAAACATCCGATGTGACATATAGAAACTTTATACCCGGAACTAAACACCCTCTTACTCTCACTTCTGGCAACGCGCGTGCTCTTAGGACCTAGCTAATCGCGACGCAGTTAATACTTCGCACATACTTCCATGAACCTCTTGGTATCTGTAATCAGGCCTTGTACGCCAGATACAGAGGACCGGAGGGAGTACGTTACAGTAGCATATTAGTTGTTGGTTGTTGGGTGACTGCCCTCTCGTTCAATATTGGCCATACATATAGTACTAGTTGATAGACCTGCTTGCTGGTTTCTTATATATTCAGTATGTAGTAGAAAAGGGTTGTTTGGTTCCCTTGTTTTTTTTAATACCTATCGCATCGAATGTTTGAATACATGAAGTGTTAAACATAGACTAATTAAGAAATTAATTGCACAGATTGAGATCAATTTATAAGACGAATTTATTAAACCTAATTAGTCTATTATTAATATCCGAACATCCTATAGTCAAACTCATAATCAACACCTGTTAAAGTTTAACAGGACCAATCAAAGCCCTATTAACTCTTCAATCCTAGTAATAGCAAGTGTCGAGCTCAAGGAGGCCTGTGGAGTATGGTACATATCCATTCGGGGCTAGCTGCTGCACCGTGTCGAGCTCGGGGATGGTTCCTCCCTGCCGTGCATATCCGTAATCCGCCCTAGGTCGGCCCCACGCATTGGCGGCAGCGTTTTCGACCTCTCACCAGTCTACGCCCAAGTAACCTGCCCTGCGGCGACACGTTCTCACACTGACTGGAAGCGAGATTGTACGTGCAACTCGGTGGTACTCTCTCATCCATGGTCCATGCGTGTCTACCCTGTTCTTGTTGACTGATGTCCGGCCACATGAACTTCTCGAACTCTGTAGCTTCCATGTACATGCATGCTGACGAAGGACGGACGGACAGCAGGTTCGATTCTACCGCATGCATCATCAGCTTGTCGATGACATACATACATTTGCCACCCTCTCTGAGACAACAATAAGTCAATAAGATCAAGTAACAATCTGATTGCAGCTACTCCAAACAGAAGCTCAGGAAACAAAGGGTCCAGACTTCATGCAACTACTGCATGGAAGCCCGCGCTTGAATGTCGTCGCTTGGAAGGAAGAGCCGGGCAATGTTGTGACTTAGCCAATTGGAGCCTTTTATTTAGCAATAGTATTCCTGTTTTCTTTTTCTTCTCAAGTTCTCATGGCCAGTACAACAAAATCGAGGAGGCTCCGATTGCGGCACCCCATTGCTTCGTTTGTCATATTTCCAAAACAAACCATCACAATTCACAAGCTACAGACACCCAGAATCGACACAATACCAGTGCTGTAATGGGGGCGTCAATCCATCGTCTACTTCTACATGTGGGAGGGTGAACCCGTTATCATCGACAATTCCATGTTCACGTTACAATGGAGCCATCTATGCATCTTTGTTTTTCTTCTAATAATTCTATATAAGACACAGGCTAACCATACAAACAATTACGTACAGGATTCAGTGGTGGCGCATCGTTCTCTACAACACACATACCAACACCAACACGATCTTCAGGACTTCAGTTGCTCAGGCCCTCCATCCCCTGCCCATCTCCAACTGACGACAGCACGTCCCCCGAGTCGACCACGACCTGCAAACATAGAACAAGAAGAACGCAATCAGCACCGACACGCGCAACATAGTGGAGTTTGCATTCATATATGGCACTACCAACCTGCTGCAGGTGGCTCATCAGGGCTCCATGCAGCAGCTTTTTGAGCCGGTCGCACTGATCCACGCTGTGGCCGGCGCGTTGCATGTCACCCAGTTGGCACCACAGCCTCTCCACTGCCGTGTACGGGAACCAAGCGGCGGACATCTTCTTGCGGTGGAGAAGGTCCGCTGGCCTCTGCAAATGGTTCCCAGGGATTTATATGTTAAGATGGTAAAGATCTTGCATTTGGATATTTCAGTATGTTGATCCATTACCGATGATGCGAACGACTCTAAATACTCCACCAGCAAGTTGGTGGCTTCTGCATGGCGTCCGTAGTTTATGTATAGTCTGAATAAGGCGGCAGGATCTGCCTCTTTCCCAGACATCCCCCACGAGATCTTGTTCCCTGCCTTGTTAGTCTGAAAAAAAGCAAAGGGTAGAAGCCAAACCAGAGGTCGATCAGCACTATTATACAAAAATATATAATTAGCAACAGACACTATTTAATAGAAACACACCTTGAACATCTGAACCAACCAAAGTGGTAGCTCAATCTCGGGATCAGTATAAAGAAGCGTCTCAGCAACAATGACTGGCAACCTAGGATGCAGATCTTTGTATTTATCCTGCAAAAACAGGAATAAAAGTATTGACAGCGCAATACAGATACTGTTTCGTTGTTGGGAATACAGAAAATATCAAACACACAGTACATTAAGTGCTTGTTTGGATATTAAAGTATCCTACAACTACAGTTTTGTGTGAAACCACAGTTTGTCAAAACCATGGTTTTCTACAGTTTTTTAGGAAACCACAATTTGTTTGGCTATTGCAGTATGTAGCGCAGTGCTTTGCGTTTTAATCGTATATTTATCAAGCTAAGTAGAATGTACCATATAATTAATAAACCAGAACCTATATGCTTACATTTCTATTGTACTTAGCTTTTACATGTAACACTACATACAACATTGAGATGTGTAGAACGGTAGAAGTTATAATACTTTATGTATGGGAGATTAAACATGTATTTTTTTTTGTTTGCTCTATTCTTTATTTTTTTTAATAAAAGTCATGTAGCTGTTTGATCTTTTTTCCTAAAGACTTGGCTTGAGTTGATAGCTGTGTAATTAGCTTGTCAAGCACCTCACTTCTGCAGCAAGAGCATGGAGAGCACGGCAGACATAGCTCTGTTTTAAAAAAAGGTGGATGTTTAAAAAGTCCAAAAATACCATGGTATCTAAGAAACTACAGTTTAGAAAACGTCATAGTTTGTGGTATCCAAGCACAGGCTCCTTTTGGGTTTTGTTGTTTCCTAAAACTGTAGCATTGCGAAACCACCAGTTTTAAAAAACGTAAGCTTGTAATACCATAATATTTAGAAACCACAGTGTTTCTCTGTTTAAAAAAGCCATGACGTGTTTGGCTACACAACAATACGTTGCTTTTGAGACTAGTTGGTTGTCTCTGCTGCTAAAAAATAGCATGTATCTCTACATACAAAACCTCGCATGCAAACTATCACAACTCTATCTGAATATCTATATATAGAATAGAAAGTTATGTCCAAACGCCGCGGAGGGTGGGCGCGCATCGCGCGTGCCAAGCTCTGTCAAAAATAAAGAGGGCTGGGACTGAGTTTTTTAGACTCCAAAAAAAACTATGGTTTTATCAATACCGTAGTTTCTAAAACTCCAAATTAATTACATCCAAACACCTTCTTTCTTTTAGATACCTAGGTATTTTAAAAAACCATGGTATTAATCTAAAACTCTAGAAAAACTTCGTATCCAAACAGGGCCTCAAAGTTTTGATACTATGTTGTTTTTAGAAACTATGGTATTTGTCTCAAAACTCTAAAATCCAAACAGGCCATAAGGCGCAGAAAAGGCATAACTAAAGTCTAGCACATGTACAACATGCAACTTGTACTCCCAAGTTGTACCTTGACTAATATATAAACGAACACCCCCCCCCCCCCCCCCCCCCCCCCCCGCCCCAACCCCACCTGTTGGAGTTGCTAAGGTTGCGCAGGAAGTAATCAAAGATGGGGAAAAAAACACGACAGATAGTTAGGACCCAAAAGGTTAGCATTGGTTCCTATAGAAGCAGCACAATAAAAGAATAGTCAATTTTCATATGTATATGCCACTGCTCACTGACTGTCCCACGAGATCAACAGTAGCAAAGTACTCGCTCCTTTTCTTTTTGCAAGGGAACACGCAACCCGAGTGTTTTTTTCTTGAACATGGAGGTGAGCTGTGTATCATTATATTAAGAAGAAGAAAGGATGGGCAAAAGCCCAAATACAAACACCAACACATCCCAAGAACAGAAAACTAAAAAGGATCTCACCCTTAGGAAGGACCTAAAAGGTTAGCACTGGTTCCTATAGAAGCAGCACCATAGAAGAATAGTAAATTTTCATATGTATATGCTGCTGCTGACTGACTGACCCATGAGGTCAACAGTAATTAAGTACTCGCTCCTTTTCTTTTTGCAAGGGGCACACGCAACCCAAGATTTTTTTTCTCGAACACGGAGGAGAGCTGTGTATCATTATATTAAGAAGAAAGGAGGAGCAAAAGCCCAAATACAAACACCCACACACCCCAAGATGGGAAAACTAAAAAGGATCTCACCCATGGGAGGGCCAAGAGCAAAGAGGAAGGATATGCCTCTGGCCCCAGCCAAATGCCAACAAAACAACTCCTTAGCGCAACCCAAGATTTGAACTTGTTAATTTTTTACGGACACTTAATCTAAGAATTTGCAAATGATACCACACAGATTTGGTATTATTGGATTCATATTTGAAAACACTTCCATATGACATCAAATCCATAGTTATGAACATTATAATATATGAGATATTAACGGTCGAAGTGTGACTTTGGAGACAGCACCAGGTCAAATCAAGCCTTACAAAAAGAAAAGGAGGGAATATAGTTCAACACAGTACTCCGGGGATAGAGATCCCCAACTTAGAGAAAAGTAATAAAAGAAGACCATTCAAATAAAGACATACCAAATATAGTTCAAGGGTTTCCCAGTGGTTGCTCCCCTGCAGTTGTTGGGTCACAGGAATACTCTTATTGTTGATCTCCCATGCATCATTCTCAGAAGAAGGCAGGAGTGGCACTAGTTGACTGTCAGTCAAACTTCTCCTGTAATTAGGTTACATCCCACGTCATTAGTTAACACTATTATTTGTCAGCACAATAATCTGCCCATATGTGCAATTAGAGGGGCCAGTCAACATACCTTGATTTGTTGTCTGCTCTGTTCGGGCAGCATTGCTGAGCAATGACTGAAAAGACACACTCCAATTGCCTACAACAGAACAATTGAAACAATAGATAGTCAGTGCTAGAAAGATTATTCTCAATTGATTAGGCTAACCCTAGAATGGTAGCTATATAGAGTAGCATACATGGGCCTCATGGGCCTAGCCACATGGGCTACAGAACATATACTCCAACACCCCCCCACAGTCTGAACTGCCGACGCAGCGGAGTCAGACTATACACCAGGAAAAGAAAATACATACGAGCCCCCCCACAGACGCAACTGTTGGAGTATATGTAGGCCCATGAGGCTAAGGCCCATGTGGCCCATGTATGGAACCTATTTAGCTACCCTTCTAGGGTTAGCCCTAATTGAGAGAAATCACTTTCCAACATGGTATCCAGCCTTGTTTGACTCCTTCTTCCCCACCCAGCCGCCAGCCGCCGCCCCCCTGCTGGCCATCGCCGGCAAGCCGGCGCGCCATGGCTGGCCGGCCTCCTCCCCCTCCCTCCCTTTACTCTCCCTTCCCTTCCCTCTCTTCCCCACCCACCTGGGCCCAGGTCCTCACTGGAGCCGCTGGAACCGCTGCTCCCTCTCTGCTCGACGCTGGACTACTCCAGGGGGCGGACGCCGCCGCCGCCGGCTTTCTCCCCGGCGCGGCCGGCCTCCAGCCCTCCCTTTCCTTCCCCAGCGCCCAGCCCTCCCTTTCCTTCCCCAGCGCCTACCTCCCCAGCGCCTACCTCCCAGGCGGCGCGTCCGCCCCTGCCGCCCCTGCTCCCAGGGCGGCCATCCCTGGCGCGGGCGCCGGCCTGGAGGTCTCTGCCGCAGTCAGTCCTCAACCACAACTGCGCCATCCACCTCCCCAGACCCTTCCTCCCTCTACTGCCCCACCTGGCGCACCCGCCCCTGCCCAGATCCTCACCTCGGCGGCAGTGGAGCACCCGGGGGCTGCTGATGGGGGTCTCCCGGCTGATGGGGACCCTCAACCCCACCTCCCGGCTGCCGATGGCGACCAGCCTGCCCTCCAGCAGCCGCGGATCCACCTTCCCGGCGCCGGGCTGGACGCCGGCACGATGTCTGCTGCCGGTGCCCAGGCCTTCCCGGCCCCGCCACCCCTTCTTTCCCAGATCTACGCCGGCCGTGACGCCTCGTCCCTCGCCACTGCCCTTGCCGCTGCCCGAGCCTCGGCCGCGGAGGGGCAGGCCCGCGTGCGGGCGGCCGCCCTCGTGTGGGAGCACGAGCGCGAAGCGGCCGATGCCCTGGCTCGCCAGATCGCCGAGGCTGAGCGGCTACTCACCTACCCGGGCGGCCAGGACGTTGGGGCACACTCCTCCGCCTCGCCGGGTCGCCGCGCGCCTCACACCGCCGTCCTCTGGCACGACCCGGCCGACCCGCTCGTGGCTCAGCTGCACTACCAGGCGGGGGGGGTCCAGAACATTCGCCTGCTCGTTCCGGTCGTCCTCGAGCCGGAGTCGCCCTCGTACGCCCGTTGGCGGGACCTGGTGGTTCTCACTCTTCGCCGCTACGCCCTCGACGACCACGTCCTCCTCGACGCCCCGGTCGCTGCCCAGACGCCGTCATGGATCCGGCTCGACAGCATCGTCCTCTCCTGGATTCTGGGGACGATCTCGCTGGACCTTCACGACCTCGTCCGCACTTCTCCTGACGCGCGCCGGGCATGGCTGGCTCTTGAGGGTCAGTTTCTGGGCAACGCTGAGGCCCGGGCTCTGCGCCTCGACGCGAGCTTCCGCACTTTCGTCCAGGGTGACCTCTCCGTCGGTGAGTTCTGCCGCCGGATGAAGTCCATGGCTGACTCTCTGGGGGACCTCGGCTGGCCTGTGGAGGATCGCATCTTGGTCCTCAACGTTCTCCGGGGGCTCAGTGACCGCTACGCCCACCTCAGGACGTGGATCACCCGCCAGAGGCCCTTTCCCACCTTCCTGGAGGTCCGTGACGATCTGGTCATGGAGGAGCTCACACAGGGCCTCCAGCCGGGCTCCACTGCTTCCCCGGGGGCCTCCTCGACGGCTCTGGCTGCTACTCCGCCGCGCCAGTCTGCTCCACGGTCGCCTGCTCCACCACCGTCGTCTCTCCTGGGTCCCCCTCCCTCCGGGCCGAGCGGAGGTGGGGGGGGTCGTGGTGGTCGTCGTCGCCGCGGTGGGGGTCGCGGGGGCGGCCGGGGTGCACCTACCCAGGCCCCGGTACCTGGTGGACCACAGGGGGGGGCACCATGGCCCTCTTTCCAGAACCCGTGGTCTGGGCGCATCTCCATGTGGCCCTACCACGCCACCGGGACCGACTCGCGTCCACCGGTGGCCATGCTCACCGGAGCACCTCCTGCGGGTCCTCCACTCGGCGGCTTCCCTGCTACGCCGCCTACTACGCCGTTGGTTCCTCCATCCGGGGCTCCACCGGGGGTCGCGGGCTGGGATCAGGCGGCCCTGGCTCGCGCGTTCGCCACCATGGGCCTGACACCTCCGGTCGGACCCGAGTGGATCGCCGATTCGGGGGCCACCTACCACACCACTCCTGACCCCGGTATACTTTCGTCGGTTCACTCTCCCTCTTCATCTATTCCTTCGTCCATTATGGTCGCAAATGGTTCTTGTATTTCTGTCTCCTCTGTGGGTACCGCCGGTGCTCATGGCTCTTTTCGTCTTCCTGATGTTCTTGTTGCTCCTTCCATGGTTCATAATCTTCTTTCTATTCGACGTTTTACAGCTGACAACTCTTGTTCTGTGGAATTTGACTCTTCTGGTCTTACTGTGAAGGATTTGGCTTCCCGGCGTCCTCTGCTCCGATGTGACAGCACCGGGCCCCTTTACACTCTTCGCTTTCCGGCGGCTCCTTCTTCTTCGCCGTCCGTTTTGTCAGCTGCCTTCGTCGCTTCTGCTTCCTCTACTACCTGGCACCGGCGCCTCGGCCATCCTGGACGTGATGCCCTGATACAGCTCAGTCGTAGCTCTGGTCTTCCATGTACTCGAGCTCATGATGAGCAACTGTGTCATGCGTGCCAATTGGGCCGACATGTTCGTCTTCCTTTTTCTAGTTCTTCTTCTCATGCGGCCCGCATTTTTGATCTTGTACATTGCGACCTATGGACATCTCCTGTTATCAGTATTTCTGGTTATAAGTACTATCTGGTGGTTGTTGATGATTTTTCGCATTATTCGTGGACTTTTCCTCTTCGTGCGAAATCTGATACGTTTACCACGCTCCTCCACTTCTTTACTTGGGTGTCTACTCAGTTCGGTCTCACCATCAAGGCCGTTCAGTGTGACAATGGTCGCGAGTTTGATAACTCCACCGCCCGAGATTTCTTCCTCTCTCACGGTGTTCAGCTCCGCATGTCTTGCCCATACACCTCCTCGCAGAATGGCAAGGCAGAGCGGATGATTCGCACCACAAACGACACCGTGCGCACTCTCCTGTTTCAGGCTTCTCTTCCTGCTCGTTTCTGGGCTGAGGGCCTGCACACCTCCACCTACCTTCTTAACCGCCTTCCTTCCGCTGCCTGTCCCGCTCCCACTCCTCACCATGCCCTCTTTGGTACCCCGCCTCGGTATGATCACCTTCGCGTGTTTGGGTGTGCTTGTTACCCCAACACTGCTGCCACTTCTTCTCACAAGCTGGACCCTCGCTCCACGCTCTGTGTCTTCCTCGGGTACTCACCTGATCACAAGGGGTACCGGTGCTTCGACCTTACCTCCAGACGTGTTCTCATCTCGCGCCATGTGGTCTTCGATGAGTCCGTCTTTCCCTTTTCCAGCACCACTACACCTCCGGTCCCGGACCCACCCGATCTGTTTCCCACTGACCCGGTGGTCCAGCCACCTTCTTTGTGGTCTCCTGCAGGTACCGTCTCGACGCGTTCTGAGCCAGCCGCCGGTCCTGGCTCCCCTGCTAGTCCGGGCCCCTCGTCCTCCGGTGCGGCCCCGCCTTCTCCTGTTGGTGCAGACCCGGGGCCTTCGTCCCCCGCTTCTGCCCCGGGGGGGTCGTGCCGGTTGCCGACGCCGGACCCTGTCTCGGCACCTGCCCCGGCGGCTCCGTCGCGGTTTGCCGCGCCGGTACGGGTCTACCAGCGCAGGCCGCGGCCACCGCCGCCCGTGGTTCCGGTCCCTTCTCCGCCGGGAACACCGACACCACCGCCCCTGTCTCCGCCGGCCCGTGGTGTCCCGTCGGTCTACCACCCGCCGCTTCTTCACCGACACCCGCGGCATGTTCACCCGATGGTGACACGGCACGCGGCTGGCACCCTGCCGCCTCGTGCCCTCGAGGCGTCGACTGGTGCCGCGGTGGTCTCTCCGGTACCCTCCTCCGTCCGCGACGCCCTGTTGGACCCTCACTGGCGCCGCGCGATGGAAGAGGAGTATGCCGCACTACTCGCCAACCAGACGTGGGAGTTGGTGCCCCGGCCGCCGGGGGCCAATGTCGTCACCGGCAAGTGGATTTGGACTCACAAGCGCCGAGCGGACGGCTCTCTCGAGCGCTACAAGGCTCGATGGGTCCTCCGGGGTTTCACTCAGCGCCCCGGCGTCGACTACGATGAGACTTTCAGCCCGGTGGTCAAGCCGGCCACCGTCCGTACCGTACTATCACTGGCACTTGCTCGGTCTTGGCCCGTCCACCAGCTGGACGTCAAGAACGCCTTCCTCCACGGCCTTCTTACCGAGACGGTGTACTGCAGTCAGCCGGCGGGGTTCGTCGACAACACCCGCCCTGACATGGTCTGCCGGCTCAACCGGTCACTCTATGGCCTCAAGCAGGCACCTCGGGCGTGGAACCACCGGTTTGCTGCTTTCTTGCTGACTCTGGGGTTCATGGAGGCCAAGTCAGATACGTCCCTGTTCGTCTACCACCATGGGGCCGACATTGCATACTTGTTACTCTATGTTGATGACATTGTCCTCACCGCCTCCAGTGAGCATCTTCTCCGCCGGATCATTGCAGCCCTCCAGCAGGAGTTTGCGATGAAGGACCTTGGTGAGCTCCATCACTTTCTCGGTGTCACTGTTGAGCACCGTCCTGCTGGGCTCCTTCTTCACCAGAGGCAGTACACTCGGGATATCCTGGAGCGGGCTGGGATGTCTGATTGCAAGCCCTGCTCCACCCCGGTCGACATTCAGGGCAAGCTGTCTGAGGCTGAGGGACCACCGGTGGCCGACCCCACTGCGTACAGGAGTCTTGCCGGGGCCCTCCAGTACCTCACCTTCACCCGGCCGGACATCACCTATGCCGTTCAGCAGGTCTGCCTCCACATGCATGATCCCCGGGAGCCTCATCTCACGGCTCTCAAGCGTCTCCTCCGCTACCTCCGGGGCACACTCGACTACGGCCTCCTACTCCACCGAGCCACCTCCACCGACCTCGTCGTCTACACCGATGCTGACTGGGCCGGGTGCCCGGATACTCGCCGCTCCACCTCCGGCTACGCCGTCTTCCTGGGCGGCAATCTGGTGTCTTGGTCGTCCAAGCGACAGCCGGTGGTCTCCCGGTCCAGTGCCGAGGCGGAGTACCGCGCCGTGGCTAACGGCGTGGCGGAGGCCGCCTGGCTCCGGCAGCTGCTTACTGAGTTGCACACGCCACCCTCCAGGAGCACACTGATCTACTGCGACAACGTCAGTGCGGTCTACCTCTCCACCAACCCCATCCAGCACCAGCGGACGAAGCATGTCGAGATCGACCTCCACTTTGTCCGTGATCGGGTGGCCATGGGCGAGGTGCGGGTCCTTCATGTCCCGACGACCTCCCAGTTCGCGGACATCTTCACCAAAGGCCTCCCGTCCTCGCCTTTCGCCGAGTTTCGCTCCAGCCTCAACATCACCAGTGGCTAGTTGCGTCTGTGGGGGGGTTGTGTGTGTTCTTTCTTGTTTCAGCCTCGAACTCCGCTGCGACGGTAGTTCAGACTGCGGGGGGGTGTTGGAGTATATGTAGGCCCATGAGGCTAAGGCCCATGTGGCCCATGTATGGAACCTATTTAGCTACCCTTCTAGGGTTAGCCCTAATTGAGAGAAATCACTTTCCAACAGCAACTAGCCACTGGTGATGTTGAGGCTGGAGCGGAAGGTGGTGAAGATGGACGACGGGAGGCCCTTGGTGAAGATGTCCGCGAACTGGGACGTCGTAGGGACATGTAGGACCCGCACCTCGCCGATGGCAACCCGATCACGGACGAAGTGAAGGTCGATCTCCACATGCTTAGTCCGCTGGTGCTGCACGGGGTTGGTGGAGAGGTAGACTGCACTGACGTTGTCGCAGTAGACAAGCGTGCTCCGGAGAAGAGGGTTATGGAGCTCGGCCAGGAGCTGTCGGAGCCATGAAACCTCGGCCACGCCATTGGCCACGGCGCGATACTCCGCCTCGGCACTGGAGCGGGAGGCCACCTGCTGACGCTTGGACGACCATGACACCAGGTTGCCACCTAAGAAGACAGCGTAGCCAGAGGTGGAGCGCCGAGTGTCCGGGCACCCAGCCCAATCAGCGTCAGTGTAGACAACCATCTCGGTGGAGGACCGCCGGTGAAGGAGCAGGCCATAGCCCACCGTGCCTCAGAGGTAGCAGAGGAGGCGCTTGAGGGCAGTGAGGTGGGGCTCCCGCGGATCATGCATATGAAGGCACAGCTGCTGAACCGCATAAGTGATGTCCGGTCGAGTGAAGGTGAGGTACTGGAGAGCACCAGCAAGACTCCGGTACGCAGTAGGATCAGACACCGGGTTCCCCTCGGCCTCAGACATCTTGCCCTGCGTGTCAACTGGAGTGGAGCAGGGGTTGCAGTCGGTCATCCCAGCTCGCTCAAGGATGTCAAGAGTGTACTGCCGCTGGTGAAGAAGAAGTCCAGCAGGATGAGGTGCAACAGTGACCCCAAGGAAGTGGTGGAGCACACCCAGATCCTTCATAGCGAATTCCTGCTGGAGAGAGGTGATGATGCGGTGAAGGAGTGACTCACTGGAGGCGGTGAGGACAATGTCATCAACATAGAGCAGCAGATACGCATTCTCAGCTCCATGGTGGAAGATGAACAGTGACGTATCGGACTTGGCCTCCACAAACCCCAGTGATCGCAGAAAGGCAGCAAAGCGATGGTTCCATGCCCGGGGCGCCTGCTTGAGGCCGTAGAGAGATCTGCTGAGCCTGCAGACCATGTCAGGACGCGAGGAGTCAACAAACCCGGCCGGCTGACTGCAGTAAACTGTCTCAGTGAGAAGACCATGTAGGAAGGCATTCTTGACATCCAGCTGATGCACTGGCCAAGACCGAGTGAGTGCGAGGGAGAGCACCGTGCGGACTGTAGCCGGCTTCACCACTGGACTGAAAGTCTCATCGTAGTCAACACCAGGCCGCTGAGTGAAACCCCTGAGAACCCAACGAGCCTTGTACCTCTCGAGAGTGCCATCAGCTCGGCGCTTATGTGTCCAGATCCACTTGCCGGTGACGACGTTGGAGCCTAGGGGACGTGGCACCAGATCCCAGGTCCGGTTGGCAAGGAGAGCCGCATACTCTTCCATCGCACGGCGCCAATGAGGGTCTAGCAAGGCCTCGCGGACAGAAGAGGGTACCGGAGAGAGCTGCGAGTCACCGGACATCGCCGCAAGAGCCCGGGGCGGCAGGGTCCCGGCCGCGTGTCGCGTCACCATAGGGTGAACATGACGCGGGTGTCGGTGAAGCAGCGGGGGGTGGTACACCAGCGTCGTGACACGACCATCCGGGGACCTCGGCGGCGGTGTCAGTGTCGCCAGCGGAGAAGAAGCAGTCGGCGGAGAAGAAGGAGCCACCGGTGGAGACGTAGGCGGCGACTCCGGTCGTGCACGTCGCTGGTAGACGAGCACCGGCTGGGCAAAGCGCGCAGGTGGTGCTGGTGTCGACGGCCCGGGCCCCGCGGCAGGCGTAGTAACGGGGGCCGACCCGGCAGGTGCACGGCGCTGGTAGACGAGCGGCAGCTGAGCGAAGCGCGCGGGTGGTGCCAGGGGCGACAGCCCGGGACCCACGTCGGGCGTAGGGACGGTGGCCGGCCCGGGAGGGGATCCCGCTAGGCCCGGGCAGGAGTGTCACCGGCGGGCTGCGAGCGAGGGCACGGCCCCAGCGAAGGGCACGGTGGAGCAATACCTGCGGTAGACAACCGAAAAGGTGGCTCAACCACCGCGTCAGAGGGAAACAAGGAGAAGAGGTCAAGATCCGGGGTGGACGTAGAAGTGGGGGTGGAGAAGGGGAAGACAGACTCATCAAACACCACATGACGAGAGATGAGGACCCGACGAGAGGTAAGATCATAACACCGGTACCCCTTGTGATCCGGGGAGTACCCGAGGAAGACACAGAGAGTCGAACGAGGTGCCAGCTTGTGGGGAGCGGTAGCCGTGGTGTTAGGATAACACGCACACCCGAAGACGCGAAGGTGGTCGTATCGAGGAGGGGTACCAAAAAGAGCGTGGTGTGGCGTGGGAGCTGGGCAGGCAGCGGAAGGAAGACGGTTAAGGAGATAGGTGGAGGTATGCAAGCTCTCCGGCCAGAAGCGCGCAGGGAGGGAAGCCTGAAGCAAGAGGGTGCGCATGGTCTCGGTGGTGGTGCGAATCATGCGCTCAGCCTTGCCGTTCTAGGAGGTGTACGGGCAAGACATGCGCAACTGGACACCGTGAGAGAGAAAGAAGGCACGGGAGGCGGAGTTATCGAACTCACGGCCATTGTCGCACTGGACGGCCTTGATGGTGAGGCCGAACTGTGTGGACACCCAAGCGAAGAAGTGGAGAATGGCGGGGAAAGCTTCAGACTTTGCACGAAGAGGAAAAGTCCAGGAGTAATGAGAGAAATCATCAAGCATCACAAGATACAACTTGTAGCCGGAAACGCTGATGACAGGAGAAGTCCAGAGGTCGGAATGTACAAGATCAAAGATGTGAGCCGTCTGGGAAGAACTATGAAAAGGAAGACGGACATGACGGCCCAACTGACACGCATGGCACAAATGCTCACCGGGAGTCCGAGGACACCGAATGTCGAAACTCCGACTGAGCTGCATCAGGGCATCCCGACCAGGATGGCCGAGGCGCCGGTGCCAAGTGGTGGAGGAAGTAGTGGTGGCTAAAGCAGCAGACAAAGGGGTCGGCGAAGAAGACGAAGGAGACGCTGGGAAGCGAAGGATGTAGAGGGGCCCCGTGCTGTCACACCGAAGCAGAGGACGCCGGGAAGTCAAATCTTTGACAGTGAGACCGGAAGAGTCAAACTCCACGGAACATGAATTGTCAGTTGTAAACCGACGAATAGAAAGAAGGTTGTGAACCATAGAAGGGGCCACAAGAACATCAGGAAGACGAAAGGAGCCATGAGCGCCGGCGGCACCCACGGATGTGACAGGAAGGCAAGACCCATTGGCGACCATGATGGACGACGGGTGAGAGGAAGGAGGTTGAACGGAAGAGAGTATAGTGGGGTCGGGAGTGGTGTGGTAGGTGGCACCCGAATCAGCGATCCACTGCGGCCCGACGGGAGTTGTCGGGCCCATCGTGCTGGAGTGTGTCACGGCCGCTGAAGGTGTAGCCCACTGGAATGCTGCTGGGTGAAACCCGGGAGAAGCAGCAGCGAGCATGGCGGCGGCCGGCGGGCAAGGCGCACCACCGGGAGCCTGGAAGGGCCATGACGGGTCGTGGAAACCAGGACCCCCACCACGTTCGCGTCCGCGACGACGGCGTCCGCCACGCCCCCCCCCCCCCCCACCCCCGCTCGTCCCGGGGGGAGAACCCAGAGGAAACGACGGCGGACCGCGCAAGGACGGATGCGGCACCCAGGCTTGGCCAGCGCCCGCGCCAGAGGTGAGCGGCGCTAGGGGGTGGCCTGCCGGGGCGGCCGGGAAAGCCGCTGCTGCGGGTGCCCATGCCGTGGGGAAGAGGGGCGCGGAGGCGGAGGGGGTCCAGCCCGGGCCAAGGGCAGCACCGGTGGTGGCAGCACCCATGGCAGGCAGCCGCGCCTGTGGGCGGGCCGAGGCGTGGGCCACAGCGGACGCAAGGGTGAGGGGCAGGCGCTGCCCAGAGGCGGCGGGCAGCCCGCCAGTGGCCGGCCACGCCGCGGGTGAGGGAGGAGCTGCAGCCGGCTGTGGCTCAGGGACGGCGGCGGGGAATCCGCCAGGGGCCGGCCATGCCATGGGAAAGGGAGGAGCAGCGTCCGGAGGTGGCGCGCTGGGACCCGCAGCCGCGCCAGGGGCCACCAGCAGCGGCTGGGCGGGTGCAGGGGGTCAACCAGCGGCCGGCGGCGCCAGGGGACAGGCAACTGCCGCATCTAGGCGGGCGCTGCCTGGGGACGCAGCGGCGGCTAGGGCCCCGGCCCGCGCTGTGCACAGCTGAGAAGGGGGCGGCGCTGGGAAAACAGGCGGAGCTGTGCTGAGCTGAGAGGTGAGCGGCGCTGTGCTCAGCTGAGAAGGGGGCGGCGCTGTGCTCAGCTGAGAAGGGGGCGGTCCTGCGCCGCTGGGTCGAGTCACGGGCGAGAAGACCGCACCAGCCGCGGGCAGGAAGGCCGCACCAGCTGCGGGCGGAAGGGGCGCAGCACCAGGAGGGAAGGGGGCGGCTCCCACGCCAAGAGGACGGGCGGCGCCCGAAGGAGGGGCTCCCTGTAGAATGACAGGGAAATGGGAAACACCACACACCCAACATGGGGGGTGACCTTCATATATATAGCCAATATGGCAGGGTATAACAGGCATGTACATGCTTTACATAGCAGGTGCTAATCACACTAATTTGTGCCGTTGCCTATTATATACTTGGCTAATATACACTTGCCTAATATATCTATCAGCCGCCCGCAGTCGAAGCGTCAGGATTCCGGATGCAGAGACTGGACCGAAATTCTTCAAACAGCTGAACCGGCAACCCCTTTGTCATGATGTCAGCGAACTGAAACCGTGACGGCACATGGAGAACTCGAACCTCGCCGAGAGCCACCTTCTCACGGACGAAGTGGATGTCAATCTCGATGTGCTTGGTACGGCGGTGATGGACCGGGTTGGCTGTCATGTAGACAGCGCTGACGTTGTCACAGTATACAACTGTGGCAACCTTCAAGGGAACATGAAGTTCCTGAAGGAGTTGACGAAGCCAACAACACTCGGCAACCACGTGAGCAACAGCCCGGTACTCGGCCTCCGCACTGGACCGGGACACCGTGGTCTGCCGTTTTGAAGACCAGGACACCAGACTGTCGCCGAGGAAGACGCAGAAGCCTGATGTAGAGCGGCGGGAGTCTGGGCACCCGGCCCAGTCAGCATCGGAGTATGCAATCAGCTTGTCGACTGGCCCAGTGCCGATGTGGAGACCAGCCGACAGTGTGCCCTTCACATATCGAAGGATGCGCTTGATCAGCGCGAGGTGAGCTTCGCGCGGGTCATGCATGAAGAGGCACACTTGCTGTACAGCATAGGCCAGGTCGGGGCGAGTAAGCGTCAGGTACTGGAGAGAGCCGGCGAGACTCCGGTATGCGGCGGGATCGGCGACAGGAGCGCCCGCCGAGGCAGAGAGCTTGGCACGAGAGTCAACAGGTGTCGATGTCGAGTGACACTCGGCCATGCCCGCCTTCTGGAGGAGGTCCACGGCGTACTGCCGCTGGCTGAGGAAGAGGCCGTCGGAGGAGCGAGTGACGGATATGCCCAGGAAGTGATGTAGTTCCCCGAGGTCCGTCATGGCGAACTCAGAGTGAAGGCGGGCGATGATACGTCGAAGCAGAGCGGCCGAGGAAGCCGTGAGTACGATGTCGTCCACGTACAGCAACAAGTACGAGGAGGAGCTGCCCTCGGAGTAGATGAAGAGGGAGGCATCGGTGGCAGAGGCGACGAAGCCGAGCTGTCGGAGAAACGTGGCGAAGCGTTGGTGCCACGCTCGAGGGGCCTGCTTGAGGCCGTAGAGGGAGCGCTGGAGGAGGCAGACGGCGTCGGGTCGTGCTGGGTCGACGAAGCCGGGGGGCTGCTGACAGTAGACCGTCTCATGCAGGTGGCCATGAAGAAAAGCGTTCTTCACATCCAACTGATGGATGGGCCACTGGCGAGATGCGGCGATGCTGAGGACGACCCGAATAGTGGCCGGCTTGACGACGGGGCTGAACGTCTCGTCGTAGTCGACGCCGTGACGCTGGGTGAAGCCGCGGACGACCCAGCGAGCTTTGTGCCGAGCCAAGGTGCCATCGGAGTGGAATTTGTGCCGGAAAATCCACTTGCCGGTGACCACATTGGCGCCAGGAGGACGAGGAACGAGGCGTCAGGTGTTGTTGTCGACAAGGGCCTTGTACTCCTCAGCCATGGCTGCACGCCACTGGGAATCAGCAAGACCCCCCCTGTAGTCGCGCGGAATGGGCGAGGCAGTGGAGCCGGTGGCGACGTGAGCTGCTGGAGGGAACCCGTACCGATCGACAGGCCTGAGGGAACCTGTCTGGAGGCGCGTCACTGGTCGGTTCGGAGGTAGTGGCGGTGGCAGTGGCGGAGCAGCCACCACAGCCGGAGCAGGCGCCATGGCTGGAACAGGTGCCACTGCTGGGGCCGGGGCCGGCTGTTCGGAAACAGCTGGTGCCGGTGAAGAAGTGTTCGGTACAGCTGGAGCCGTGCGGCGCCGGGTGTAGACCCGAAGGGGTGGAGGAGCGACCGGTGCAGGTGGAAGAACCGGGCCAATCTGGAGGATGGCCGGGTCCTCAGCGAGCTCCTCCAGATGAGCTCGATGACGCGGCTGCTCAGCGTCGGGCTGCGACGGAGCGACCGCTGCTGCGCGTGGCACCGGCGCTGGTGTTCCTGCAAGAAAATCCAGCGAGCTTGGCAGCGCACTGGTGGAGTTAGATTGAAATGGAAATGTCGTCTCGGCGAATACAACATGACGGGAAATGATGATTCGTCGTGTTGTTAGGTCGAGACACCGGTAGCCCTTATGGGAAGAGGGATAACCGAGGAAGACACAAGCGGTGGAGCGGGGGGGCCAACTTGTGTTTGGAGGTAGCGGTGAGGTTGGGATAGCATAGACAACCAAAAACACGAAGAATGGTGTAATCTGGTGGCTGTTGGTAGAGTTGCCTCATAGGGGGACTCTATGGTGAATGGCTCAGAGAACGGATGATACGTTCAGCCTTCCCGTTTTGAGGGGAGGTGTAAGGGCAAGATAGGCGTAGGTGAATGCCGCTGGAGGCAAAGAAGGTGGTGAGGGCAGTATTGATGAACTCAGTGCCATTATCAGCCTGTACAGCCTTGACAGGGAGGCTAAACTGTGTGTGGACGTAGGCGCAAAAATTTATGATGTGAGTGGCTACCTCGATTTGCGGACGAGGGGGGAACGTCCAGCAATAATGTGTGAAATCATCTAGGATGACGAGGTAGTACTGCGCACCAGCAATGCTAGCGACCGGGGACGTCCAAACATCACAGTGTACAAGCTCAAGGGGAGAGATGAAACTGAACTGAATTACTGAAAGGCAGCCGCACATGCTTGCCAAGTTGACATGGATGACATAAAGTAGGAGCTGATTTATTACAGGAAATGGAATTATTGTGCCTAAGCAAATCTAGAGTGGCAGCCCCTGGATGACCAAGACGATGTGCCATAGGTCAGTGGAGGTGGCGAGGTTGGCATGTGGCGTGGCGGGGACGGTGTAGAGGCCGTCGGAGCTATTGGAGCGAAGAATCACGCGTCGGGTCTGCAGGTCCTTAACAGAGAAACCAAACGCGTCAAATTCGATAGTGCAATGTTGTCACGAGTAAATTGGCGAACTGAAAGTAAGTTGCGCACTAAGGAGGGGACAACAAGAACATTGCGAAGAGAGAAGGGGGAGGTGCGGCCAGGCAAGGTGGAGTGACCAGAACAGGACACAGGTAACTGGTGCCCGTTGCCGCAGGTAACTGGTGCCCGTTGCCGACAGTGATGGAAGAAGAGGAGGGATGACGAGAGAGAAGTATACCATCCGAGTTGTGCATGTGGGAGGTGGCGCCGGAGTCCATGACCCAGCCAGAGTTCTGGAGCGCCATTTGGTTCAAGGCGGCAATGAGGCCGGCTTGATCCCACATCGGTGCTGGTGGAGGTGCAGCGAAGTGCGCCTGCGGGTTGGTGCCCATGAGCCCCTGGTGACGCCCGCCCCTGGGCATTGGGGTGCTGCCAGCCAGGGCGAGGACCCTGCTGCCAGTTGCCAGGTGGAGGAGGACCGCCCTGGGGGGGCCCAGGGGGGGTAGCAGAACCAGGGCACCATGGGGCGGTTGCCCCCGTGCTGACCGCCACCGACGCCCTGCTGCCAGCCGCCGCCGCCGCCCTGCTGCCAGTTGCTGCCGCCGCCTTGCTGCCAGCCACCCTGGCCGCGCCAGGAACCCTTCTTGCCGCCCTTGCCTTTCTTGCCGCCCCCTGGACCCTTGGAAGGGGCAGAGGGAGCGCTGGAAGTGGAGGAATGGCACTCGGCAGAGGTGCAGCTAGAGCCGGAGGCGGCTACCATAGCGGAGGCCGCCGTGGTCTTCTCATCGTTGGCGAGCCGCAGTTCCTTGAGGGAGAGCATCTCGCGCGCCCTGGGAAAGGAGGGCAGCACGGTGGCGTTAGCGATGTCGTCGGCGGTGGCGCTGAAGCGCGGATTGAGGCCGCGAAGGAGACTGAGGACGAGCTGCTTGTCGTCGATGGTTTCGCCGACATCCCGGAGGGCGGCGGCCTTGACCTTGATCTTCTGGCAGTACTCGTCGATCGTCGAGTCGCCCTGCTTGAGGGAGTGAAACTCCTCAAGCAGGAAGACAGCCCGGGGTGCGCGGTTGGAGCGGAACAGGGCTTCAATTTCCACCCATAGCTCGCGGGCAGTTTGGTTCTCGTCGGTGATGGCGAGATCAAGAACCGAGTCGTCGACGGTGTTGAGGATCCAACCGCGGACAGTGCACTCAGCGATGGGCCACGAGGGATCGTTGGCGGGGGGGTCAGACGCACTGATGTGTGGGAGGAGACCGAATTTCCCACACAGAGACTTGAAGAATGAAGCCCACTTGGTGAAGTTGGGGTTCTTCATCTCCAGAACCACCGGGATGTGAGTCTTCACATTGACGGCGGTGTAGGGGTGGATGAGCACAGCCGGCGGTGAGGCATTGGCGGTGTCAGACATGGTGTGGACGGCGGCTGCAGAGAGCAGCCGGCGGGGAAAGGAGGAGAGGAGAGAGGGCGGCGGCTGCAGAGAGCAGCCGGCGGGGGAAGGTGGAGAGGAGAGAGGGGCGGAAGCAGAAGGTCCGGGATCAGATTGATCACGCGGTCTATGATACCATGTAGAATGACAGGGAAATGGGAAACACCACACACCCAACATGGGGGGGGTGACCTTCATATATATAGCCAATATGGCAGGGTATAACAGGCATGTACATGCTTTACATAGCAGGTGCTAATCACACTAATTTGTGCCGTTGCCTATTATATACTTGGCTAATATACACTTGCCTAATATATCTATCACTCCCGCCCCTGGGATGGCCGGGCGCGATGCTCCGGCGGTTGGCAGAGCGCCAGGGGATGCGGCGGCTGGCAGTGCGCCAGGGGAAGCAGGGGATGGGAGGGCCAGCACTTGGGCCCAGGTGGAAGAAGAGGAGAGGGGAGGAGGGGGACGGCCAGCCATGGGACCGGCTGGCCGGCAGCGACCACCAGGGGCGGCGGCTCCCTGGGGCGGCGGCGGGTGAAGGGGAAGAGAGGAAGCTAACCTAGGCTCTGTGATACCATGCTAGAAAGATTATTCTCAATTGATTAGGCTAACCCTAGAAGGGTAGCTATATAGAGTAGCATACATGGGCCTCATGGGCCTAGACATGGGCTACAGAACATATACTCCAACAGTCAGACATAGACACAGAAGAGAACATGACAAACAGCAATCCATTAAGACAGCGCTACAGGCAAAAAAAGGAAACGAAACAAGTAAATGCAAAGTACTTTTTCATTCCTGACTCCTTCCAAAATTTGAGCACAATTGTGAAGGCCAAGTCATACAATTTCTCATTTATAAGAATATCCATCAGGGACTCAATTGATTGGCTTTCTGCAGTAACACAAAAACGGATTTCAGTGTTTAATATTAAAGATTGTTAATTAAGATATTGATCTCCATAAATTCAAGCAATAAAGTCCTATGATTAGTTTTGGAGATACCTGAAAAATCAAATATTGATTTCAGAGTGGTGAGCATATACTGTGCTTCTGTTAATATGTATTCTTTTTCAAGGATTTCAATGTCAACACAAAATTGCAATCTAGAAAGCTCAGAACCTGTGCCAAAAGCCACTGGAATAGAGAACAAAAGTTAAACCAAGCATGTTGCTGTGCAATGAGACAAATCAAACAGCAATTGAAAGTCTGACAAAACATACAGTTCTCCATCAAAAGATTCCGAGGTCTTTTACTTGGAGAAATTTGATCATCAGCTTCACAAATAGAGTCGAGCCATGCAAATGAGGGATCAACAAGCTGCAATGCGTTGATAGCAGCAGATAAAGCGTGCAACCTCTCTTGCAACACGTGAGGAAGTTGGTGGCTGCCACCTGCATTACCTTCTCTATTCAATCTAACATAGTACCTGTACATGTATGCAGCTGCTTTCCTCCATTTGTTCCTATGTGCTTCAAATGAATAAAGAACCTTATAGAGATTTGGTCTAGACGACAGATCCGAGCGTTCAGCCTGCAAAAACAAAAATAAGATCAGCATGGAAGAAAGGAAGACACAAAGATTGGACTATGCTGAAAATGGCGAACCTTCCAGAAGAGCTCTTGCTCCACTTTCTCTACCAAGTCAGTGAATGGAATCTCTCCATTGCAAAGAACCTATTTCCACGAATAAGAGGCAAATTTAAGCTCCAATCTAATAGTGAGTATCCCTTGCATAAAATGATGAGGAAAACAACTGGATAACACAGACAAAATTTGATTTATATGACTTCTAATTAATGATGTTTAGAGGAAAGCCTTCTAGATTGGTCAATATGTCCTGCATACAGAAAACGATTTTAACTAACAATGTTTAGGGGAAAGGCTGCTAGACTGGCCAACATGCCTTTCATACAATAAAAGGAAGACAAGAAAAAAAAAGGCTCAAACACAACAAAAGCATCCAAGTAATGATTCTTTGGTAATAATAGTAGTTAGAGGAGCCAGTTTGATCCGTTAACATACCTTGCTTATACAATCGAAAAGAAAATAATCAAATAGCTAACACATTGCACACTTGTAGATTTTCTCTAACAAAATTTAGCAGAAACCCGTTGGACAACATCCCACACTGCATGAACCCCCTTTTCCCCAATGTAAGAATACCAAAAAAGTAGAATAAAATCAAATGTGGTAGATCATGTCAACGACCAAGATAGAAGTCTTATGGTACCTATGTATGGCTGTAAACATGTGTCATGACCACTAGCTATAATACTTACAAAATCACGTGCATGCCAATCAACTTATTGCTGCCTAGGCACTATGGTCCACCTCAAAACACTAAAGATGCCCATGGACAAATCGGGGGGGAAAAGATGTAAAGAATAATGCAAATAAGCAACTTAATATGACAAACCTTTGTCTCCCCAAGATCACAAAGAACTATGATGAAACGCCTCAAACAGATGTATTTGCTATCATCATCAGGGTTTGAGACGATCGCGCAATATGCATCTCGAAAGTGTTTCAGATCCAAGCTGTATTTGAATACATTAGCCCATAATCGTCCTTTAATCATTGCTGCGGTCTCTGGAAGGCCCTCAGCTTCAATTCCATTATCTAACCCGTCAATGATATCAACTAGTTCAAGAGCAGCAAGAGCAAATTGGCACGCCCCCTCGCTCATGGTGTGTTGCTCAAAAATTTGCATTGCCCACTCATAGTAGTTAAGTCTCCACAAAGAAATAGATCTAGATTCCCCTGGGGAAAAAAAAGGCAAACAGTAAGATTGTAAGAATATAAATTAAATGCAATATAGAACAAGTAAAGCTAGGAGAATGATGTCACCAGAAACTTGAAACCCTGTTTCTAATGAAAAGTTCTGCAAAGCCTTTGGAGCTTCATACCCGGACGCAGCCCTGTTTTCCAAAGTATTTGTCAAGTTAATACCAGAGAAAGCGCCAACAGGTAGCCCAATTATAAGTTTATAACAAAAAAAACAGCAATATTAAAAAGGAAATACACAATGTGGCAAGTATACACATCCAAGAGTTTTATTCTTAGTATATATTTTCAAGCCTTTCAGGCCTCCATCCTTCTTGAGTTATGGATCCGCACCCCACCCCCTCTAAAGATAAGCTAAAACACTCCTGCAATTTTTTATCTCAAATAAGGTGACCCTAAGAGTTACATACCTTTGATCCCATAGCATCAACTAATATATGGTGCTGCCTCAGTTGTCAAGTCTGAACTATTTGTTTCACAGAAGCTGAGAACTAGGCAACTAAATCAAATGAAGTGACTCCTACCAGAAAACATTAACTTAAACAATTGGATTGCTCGCTTGAAAATCCCTTACTGATATTTATCAAAAGACACAAGGAGATGTCCTGATGATATGCTGATAGCAATCTTGCTTAGTTACTTGTCATTTCTAATTTCTAAAAAAGGAATGTGCAATCCCTTTCTTTTTCAAAACACGGCAAATCAAATGTTGTGGGCAAATATGAGTTGCTCTGCATAGCTATTTCGTAAGGTAACAACTACATTTGTGTTTACAATTCTATAAAAATTGAGTATGCAAAAAACCAAGCATCAGACTTATTGCAAGGTGCTAGCACAAAGATCAAGCGCCTAGTAATTATGTCTAATTAAAGAAGATTTTCATACATAGATGTGGGATTAAGGGCGGAGAACCATATGTATCAGCTACCACTTAAACAGCAGAAGTAGATCAAGCGCCTGGTCTGTCAGGCTTTTAAATAACCAGTTAGACTGATGCGGTCCTATTATTTCCAATAGCTCAGTAACAAATATGTTTATGTTATATATTTCTTCTCCAGTATCACAATAGGAATTGCTGTCCCCAGCCACTAAAGACGGTTTCCAGAAATGTGTCGTTTGATGATAATAAAAAAGGCTCAATCCATAAGTTCACATAGTGAAAAGGTAGTACCTGAAAAAGCATCGGATAGCATCATGAACCTTGGATTCTCTCAAAATAATATTTGCTTCATCATGTGCAAGCATCAGAAGGCAAAATCCATTGAGATGAAGGTATGCTGAACATGCAGTATCTGCATCTTGACCAGTATGGGATACTTTTCCATTGTCCAAGTATGTTTCCAGAATTCCCAGCAGATTCTGTTAGAGATAAAAATGAGGATAAGGAGAGCTTATCTGATAGCTGATACTATATAGATAAAGCAACACTCAAATAAAACAAAGTATGTTTCTAATGAATTTTAAACCAAAAATAAAATATAGTACCTTAGCAGCTTCATACTGACCATGTCGGATGAGAACAGCTGATAGATTAATTGTGTATCCCAAGAAAGCCTGTCCACACTCAAAATTTCTTCCACACATAATCAAACTACTAAACCTCCTTACTAGATTGATCACTTCTGCTGGACTGGGAAAACAAGGTGAAATAACATCCCCTTCAGGAGATTTTGGAAAATCAAGTAAACAAGCCAATGTAAAATCAGAGCAGCCAAGCTTTCTGTGCAAAGACAGTTCATCTGCTTTACCTATAATAAGAGAACAGCATGTGCAATTAAAAATAAGTAACAAGCTTCAAAGATTATATATAAAACGAACACAAATTAAAAGTTAAATAGGAAAATGGTGTATACTTGCAGAATATATAGATGGGGGGGGGGGGGGGGGGGTCTTATACATTTATCCGCAGGGTTAGGCTTCAACATATCTCAAAAACATAATTTCTTCAAATTAGAAGTTCTTGAAGCTAAGATGTTCGCCAATCAGATGTTTTAATAGTATCTTTGTGATATACTGATATGCAAACAAATTCGAGTACAGTTGCCAGTACATTTACATAAATATGAGATCTCATTCATTTCCCTATATTTAAATTTGTATGTAAGCTGAGCACAAATCTGTCATCAGATGCATATTCAGGACCACAAATTCCAGAATGTTATGTTTTTCCTCGCCCACCCCTGCCTAACATTGTTAGAATGCTAGTGGCGGAGGCCAAATCCTCATCTACAGTCAGAGGCAATACACCACAGTACCCTTGTTCTCAATATGTTTGCGGTTTGTCAAAGAAAGCCTTACGTTTAATGCAATCGAAGGAGGAATACAATTTTTAAAAAAACTAGTGAATGTGAAGTTAACAAAACATTCTTTGGGCTCTTGCACAGGAAACATATTTGGAGGCAAAGGATTTTGTACAGTTAGTTAAAACAAATTCACAAAATCACAATATACCGTCCTGTAGAACATACTAGCTACTGATCACAAAAAACTGTCCCTAAAATACAATAGCCAAAACCTTATGAGTGCCATTGCAAAACACCAAATGACAAGTTGTGTCCTTTGGTATTGTTAGCGCTAGGGTTGCGGGAGTTTAAGCTTCGAAGATTATAGCGGTGGAGGATGGGAGGACGGGGCTTGAAGGATCGCTTCCGCACAGGAGGCGCCGTGGCCGGCGCTAGGGCTGTAGATTAGATGGAGGCGGCAATAGGGTGACGTGAACAGTAAAGGGCTGGGCGCCCAAGGGAGATATAATATCTCAATCCCAGGCTGACCTTCTCATTAACAAGAGTCCAATACTTATACAAGCAGTCCTAACCAACTCATAACTAACTTAAGTAAATAACAAATTAAATAGATAACTATCCTAGATACTAGGACATGATAACCACTGGATAGCTCAGCGCCCAACCGACCCTACATGGTCTGGTTCAGCCACGACGCCGAGCCCTCCTCTCATAAACCTTGCCGAACATAACATCTCTCCCCCCCTCGACAAACAGCTCGTCCTCGAGCTGAAAGGAGGGAAAACGAGCACGGAAATCATCAAGCGGCTCCCAAGTAGCGTCAGCTTCCGGTAAATGCAGCCACTGAATGAGAACATGCCACTCGCCACGCCGTCGCTGGGCACGAAGAGCACGAGCAGGCTCCAACAGCAGGCGCCCATGACGCATAGGCGGCAGGAGTGGTGGAGACGTTGGTGGCGAATCACCCCGGAACGGCTTGAGGACGCCGACGTGAAAGACATCATGAATCCGAGCGCCGTCAGGCAGCTCCAAACGGTAGGCCACCTGACCAATCCGCTCCAGCACACGGAAAGGTCCTGCGAACCGGGGCCGGAGCTTCCCAATTGGACCAGCCACCAAAGACTGAGCCGGACGATGAAGAAGACGGAGCCAAACCCAATCACCAACTGCAAATTCCAGCGCACGGTGACGAGCATCATACTGTTTCTTGGAGTAGACCTGAGCTTGAAGAAGACGTTCGCGTACATCAGCGAGGAACTCATCACGATCCTGGAGCAAGACATCCACAGCATCCGTACGGGAAGAACCAGCAGTGTAGGGCACCAAAGCCGGCGGGGGCCGCCCATAAACCACCTGGAACGGAGTCGTGCGCAGCGATGAATGATAGGCAGTATTGTAACAGTACTCCGCCCAAGGAAGCCAGTCGAGCCATGCCCGAGGACGATCACCGGTCAGGCAGCGGAGGTACATGGCAATCATTTTGTTGACGGCCTCCGACTGCCCATCCGTCTGGGGATGGAAGGCAGTGCTCATCTTGAGCTGAACTCCCGCGAGCCGAAATAAATCGCGCCAGACATGACCCGTGAACACCGGATCACGGTCACTAACAATGGAGCTGGGGAACCCATGAAGCCGCACAATAGCCTCGAAGAATGCACGGGCCACTGAGATGGCAGTGTAGGGATGACTCAAGGCGATGAAGTGCGCATATTTGGAAAAACGGTCCACCACCGTGAGGATAACACTCTTGCCGTGAACCTTAGGCAGGCCTTCAACAAAATCCATCGAGATGTCCTCCCAGACCCGAAAAGGCACCTCCAGCGGTTGCAACAAACCAGCCGGGTGAAGAGCATCGGTCTTATTGCGCTGGCATGTCACACATGAACGGACAAAATCCTGTACCAGCCGGCGATCGTTGTCAGCGAAGAAATCTGCGCGCAGACGCTGGAGAGTGCGTTGCATCCCTTCATGTCCCGTTGTGTGCGCCAACTGAAGAGCCGTCTGAAGGGCAGCAGACGTGGCAGGCAAGTAAATGCGGCGGCCATGCAGGATGAGACCATCCACCAGACGCCACGGATGACCACGCTCCTCGACAATGGAATCACGAAGAGCACGGAGCTGGTCATCCTCCTGCAGCTCCCGGCGCAAATCACTGTAGATGTCGAAGACAGGCGTCGAAAGCGTGTGGAGGGACAGGTCATCCTCCAAGCGACGAGAGAGGGCGTCTGCCACCGTATTGAGACGGCCCGGCCTGTACTCGACTGAAAAATCGAAGCCAAAAAGCTTGCTGACCCATTGGTGTTGAGGCACGGTGGAGAGCCGTTGGTCGAGCAAAAACTTCAAGGCATAGTGGTCCGTGCGCACAGTAAATCGACGACCCCAAAGATACGGCCTCCAATGTCGCACTGCCTGGACGAGCCCGATGAGCTCGCGCTCGTATGCTGCTAGCTTCAAGTGCCGTTGCGCAAAGGGGCGGCTGAAAAAGGCAATCGCCCCCTCCTCCTGATGCAGCACCGCCCCGAATCCAGTCCCGGACGCGTCGCAATCCACGAAGAACGGCTTGTCGAAATCTGGAAGCTGGAGGACTGGAGCTGCACAGAGTGCCTGCTTCAAAGCATCAAATGCCGCCAAGGCCTCCGGGGACCAACAGAAGGCATCCTTCTTGAGCAAACTGGTGAGGGGAGCGGCAATGGTCCCGAACCCTTTGATAAATCGTCGATAATAACCCGCGAGGCCAAGGAATCCTCGCAGACCCCGCGCTGAACGTGGTTGGGGCCAAGTAGCAACGGCCTCAACTTTGTCACCGTCCATGGCTACCCCGGACCCATTGATTGTGTGCCCAAGATACGCCACCGAGGTCGTAGCAAAGGCGCACTTGCTGCGCTTGACATGAAGCTGGTGCTGGCGCAGAGTAGTCAGGACGGCATTGAGGTGCTTCAAGTGCTCGGACCAAGATTTGCTATAGATTAAAATGTCATCAAAGAACACTAGCACAAACTTGCGAAGAAAGGGCTGCAGCACTGCATTCATCAAGCTCTGGAACGTGGCCGGTGCGTTCGTGAGGCCGAACGGCATTACTAGAAACTCGAAGTGCCCATGATGAGTGCGAAAAGCTGTCTTCTCAATATCGCCAGAATGCACGCGCACTTGATGATATCCGGATCGGAGGTCCAACTTGGTGAAATAGCGGGCACCATGAAGTTCATCGAGGAGTTCTTCGACGACGGGAATAGGAAATTTATCTTTGACTGTGCGTTCGTTCAAAGCCCTGTAGTCCACACAAAACCGCCAAGAGTGATCTTGTTTCTTCACCAGCAAAACCGGAGCCGAGAATGCGGCGGTGCTTGGGCGGATGATACCTTGGTCGAGCATGGCTGCACACTGTTTCTCGAGCTCGTCTTTCTGTAGTTGTGGGTAACGATACGGCCGGACAGCCACCGGCGCTGTGTTCGGCAGCAGGTGAATCCTGTGATCACAAGGACGCGCCGGTGGAAGCCCAGTTGGTTCCGCAAAAACATCCTCGAAGGAGTCGAGCAGCCTGGTCAGGACGGACTGCTCAGTTGTGCGAACCGAGTAGAGGCGCGTAGACTGTACGTCATGGCGGGTGGAGCCCACGCCCCGCCAGAACACCCGCTGACCTCCCCGCGTGAACGCCATACACAAGTCGTCGAAATCCCACAATATTGGTCCAAGAGTGCGCAGGAAGGAGACGCCAAGCACCATGTCCCACCGGTCCAATGGAATGGAGTAGCAATCCACGGAAAAGACCTCATCCGCGATCCGAATGCCGACGTCACGGACGAGACCACGGCAGGCTACGCGATCCCCATTGGCCACCGTGACACCAGCGCCTGGACACGGCTGAAACTGCAGGCCAGCGCGGCGAGCAACGGACCCGCTGACAAAATTGTGTGTAGAACCAGAATCTAACAGTGCCAGGCACTGTACGCCGCCGAGCTGTACATAGACTTGCATGGTGTCCTCCGTGCGAACGCCGGCAATGGCTGCTAGAGAAATAGATGGAGTTTTGGCTGCCGCATCAGCTGCGGGGTTCTCATCATCCGAGTCCGGTTCTTGGACAGTGTAGTCGGCAGCTTCTAGGAAGAACAGACGAGCGCACTTGTGACCTTGGACATACGGCTCATCACAATTGTAGCACAGACCCTGTTTACGGCGCTCCGCCATCTCAGCTGGCGTCAAGTACTTGAAAGGCCGGCTCGACGTCGGTACTGATGACGCGGTGGCCGAGGATACCCCGCTAGCCTGCCCCGAGGATATACGACGCGGAGGTCGTTGGGACGGCCCCGGGAGGGCCAGAACCTTGGAAGAGTTCCGGCGTTCATAAGCACGGGCCAGGCGCATAGCACGGTGCAGGTCCTGCGGGTCGTGTAGCTCGACGTCAACCCGAATGTGCTCTGGTAAGCCACCTGTGAATAACTGTGCCTGTTGCAGCGGTACTAGATTGCCCGCGTGCGCCAATCGTGCCTGAAAAGCGTCCATGTAGGCATCCACGGAAGCGCCGAACGGAAGACGAGCAAGATCTGCCAAGTGATTGGTTGATAGGGCCGGTCCAAAACGCTGGTGACAGAGCAGCCGAAAGTTCTCCCACGACGGCTGTCCTGCGTCGCGCTCCAACACGTAGTACCACTGCTGTGCACTCCCGGTCATGTGGAAGGAGGCGAGCCAGACCTTGTCCTCCTCACGAGTAAGCTGTCCCCGGAAGAAAGACTCGCAGCGGTTCAGCCAACCGAGCGGATCCTCCTTACCATCATATGTTGGAAAAGAAAGCTTGTGAAATTTGGGGACGCCATGGCTCTCCCCGCGATCTTCTGGCTGGAGACGCCCGCGGTACGGTGGATCATGATGCACAATCGTCGACGAAGATATGACGGGACCGTGCAAGATAGAAGACATTGACGGCAATGGCGACGGGGAGTGCGGGAAGGGGATGGACTGGATGGGCAGGCCGGGCAGGGGCTGTTGTGACGCCACCACTCCCAAGGTTGCCGAGGTCGCCCCCAGTGACGGCTGCCCCGCCGTCATGTTTGCTGTTGCAGGTGTGGGCAGTAACTCGGAGACGACTGGCGCGCTCGCCGGGAGGCCTCCATACCCGGGCATGCCGAGCAGCAGGGGCTGCGAATAGGGCAGAGCCGGAGCCGCAGAGGGACCAGGCCGGTTTTCGACGGCGGCCAGACGAAGGCAAACTTCACCCATCTGGCGTTGCATGCCCTGGAACGCCGTTGTCAGGGCAGCCAGACTCTCTTCGATGGTGGGTGCCGACGGCGGTGGTGCTGAGATGCCGGAGGTGGCCACGGCCGCCGATGGAGCGATGGGGCTGGCGGAAACAGCGGTGGTGGCGGCACCAGAGGATGACATGGTCTCTGATACCAGATTGTTAGCGCTAGGGTTGCGGGAGTTTAAGCTTCGAAGATTATAGCGGTGGAGGATGGGAGGACGGGGCTTGAAGGATCGCTTCCGCACAGGAGGCGCCGTGGCCGGCGCTAGGGCTGTAGATTAGATGGAGGCGGCAATAGGGTGACGTGAACAGTAAAGGGCTGGGCGCCCAAGGGAGATATAATATCTCAATCCCAGGCTGACCTTCTCATTAACAAGAGTCCAATACTTATACAAGCAGTCCTAACCAACTCATAACTAACTTAAGTAAATAACAAATTAAATAGATAACTATCCTAGATACTAGGACATGATAACCACTGGATAGCTCAGCGCCCAACCGACCCTACATGGTCTGGTTCAGCCACGACGCCGAGCCCTCCTCTCATAAACCTTGCCGAACATAACAGGTATGGACTCATTACACCATCGTAAAAACAGAGCACATTAAGACGCTAAATGCAGTAGCAGGGTGCCCATCCAAAATATGTGTATCAACAACAAAGGTAGCACTACAATCATATCATTATCAACAACAAAGTTAAGACCACAATCATATCTTTTAGGTATTACCAAGCTGAAGAGAAGAAAGATGATAGCTAAAATCGTCAATGGTTGGTGGTGAGGTTGGTGAGGTTCCTACAAAGTGGAGAACAATCCACTGTCCCAATATGTCTTGAATCATTGGGAACAACTTCAGTTTTATTCTGGCAACATCACTTTGCAATAAGGAGACCTGATTCACAAATTATTATTATCAAAGAAAGAAACAAAAAGACATTGAAGATAACTGTATGAATGAATAACTTGCAATTTTCAAACTAGAAGCAAAGGGGTGCAAGATTAAAAAACAGACATTGTCACTTAATATTTTGCATATGGAATTAACAATTTGAGCCCACAGGCCTTAGGGTGTTACAATGGTGTTCTGAAAGGGCATGTAAATAGCAAATATTCATCTGCATGATTTTGAGACCATAGTAATTGTTGGTAGTTAGCCATATGGTATGTGGACAAGATTGGTCCAGCAACCCAAAATCACAGTAATGGCCAAAGTACTTGAGAATAATGGCCAAAGTACTAGAGAGTAATGGCAAAGTACTTGAGAGTTCTGACCAGCTATTGTAAGTTACAGCTGAGACAAGGCAAGCATGCTCATGAAAGCTCAAAAATGTGTATCTTAAGCTATATGAGTTCATGGCCCAAGAAGCAAAGTTGAAGTTACGGTACACAGCAGACAGAAATATCAATAATCAGAAGTTATAGCATACCTGGCCACCAACACCAACCAGATAACTAAGGAACAGAAACAGATCAAATGCACACTCAAACATTGTTCTTGCAACCTGTGAAGTAGCTTGAACTAGTAACACAGAATTTACATTACAAACTCTCTTTGATCCATACTCCTGTATGCTCATGTTTGTGTTCAAACACTTCATAAACTTCTCGATCACATCGAATACTGCCGACCAGGACGCGGATCTTGATTGCAACTTATGAAAACATAGTAACATCTCAACAGAAAACTTCCTTTGACTTTTGTGAGCTGCCTGCCTTCTTTCTACATAAGTATCCGTTCCAAGTAATGTAATGAGGGATGAGGATGATTGAGGACTAAAACCAGTCTCTAGAATCTTTACTATATGTGAAGCAATTTCATCAGATGATATAATAGAACTAATTAGGGATTCGTAATATACTGCTGTGGAAGATCTCCCCAGCAAATGGTGTATATGGCCCATGCATCTGAGGACCTCATTGAGGAGTTCAAAATCAGGTATATCATCCAATAATTTCATTCCAAGGTCATCAATATTGCGAAATTCATCAGATGAACCTGAAATGTTAGGGTAATTAGCATTTACCTAATTGCTCCCAACAGATAAGCTGAAATTTATTGCAAAAAATACTAAGAAAGAATCACACCATAAATAAGCATTTCCACACCCTCCAAACAACGGAACAGAGAAAATGAACCCTTTCTTATTAGACCAAACACTTCATTTTTAGTATCAAGAAGCAACCCATATGGCTTATTGTTCCAGCACCAATTGTGGAGGTACCGTGCAGAGAATTGTTTCCAGTGATAAGCTGTAGCACTTGCTGTCTGTGAACTTCCCTAAAACCAAAAGAATTCTGGAAATTCAGCTATACAGGAAAACTAGAAAACAGAAGCCTTAAAGGAACCAAACAAAAGACAAAAAAACAAAAAAAGATTACCTCTTGTTCTATAATAGATATTATCTCTTTTCGTAGTCCATTTGCTGTAAGTGACTGGAACTCAGAATCTGATAGGAACCTTTTGTGCTCTAGTAAGGTTTCACGTAGGGCAGAACAGTGGTTTACTCCTGGTTGAAGTAGCCTCCGCATAAACATGGATGAAATAAAAGTGAAAGCCTGCTCCTACAGATACCAAAGATGTATAGAAAGCTAAGGATATAGAAGTGCTCTACAGTCACAAAAATACTCACAAAAAAATGGTGGAGATAAAATGCATGGAAGAGATCTGAAATGCTAAACAATATATCTGCACAGGTGTAGAAATTAGTCTGAATAATATGACATTTTTCACTTGAAAAGACAGGTTCAGTAGTGATGATAAAATTGGTCATTTTGAAACTTATTAGATCAAAATGAGAGAAGAAAAGTGGAGGGATCAAATTGGTCACAATCCTAAATTAAACAAAATTACAAACTGCGTAAATTACTATGAATTATGAAAGTATGAATATCTAATTACAAAGAGTGTTCAACAGTTGAGAACAAATGTACGCTGAATAATCTCTGGAGTTCCAGCGACCAAGTGTATTAGAATTAAACGTCCATCAGCAAATCACTCAATTTAAAGGAAAAGACAACAAAAACCTAACAGCAATGCAAAGGAGCGAGCTCATGATTCAAGTTGAACATAATTCATTATCCTAAATGATAAAATCATCGAATCATATCTTTATGTTCCACTTCCAGATGAAATTTGAACTATGAAAAATCCATAAGTTGCAGCTACCTTCAAGGAGGAGAACATTGAATCAGCTGTCCAGACCAAATCATCCAATGCATTGTCAGAACTTTGAAACAACTGTTCACTGATAGCATCTTCTTGTAGCACATAACAGCAAATCTTCTCACTGCAACATTTTACACTATAAATAAAACCGGCCCAATCCATTACCAATACCATTACTTGATATAATTCAGCTACCATGTCTAGAATTTACGTAAGAAAAGAAATCAAATACTGACTAAAGATTACACATGTGCACACCTGAATATTCCCCGATAATTTATGGAGGTACGATATGTTATTGCATGCAGGCTTACAAATTTTTGTGTATAAAGTTGATTATATATATGATACACAAAAGAAAAGAAAAGAAAAAAATAAGAGTTGTGTGTATTTCTGTAATATATGTATAGTTAACTAGCCTTTGGACAGTTGTTGATATGTAATCATCCACTGATAGAGCTCATTGAAATAAGAGATGCTTAGTTCCAATTTGATGGCACTGGTTGAAGGATTTCAACGGAACATAGTGACAACAATGAGGTACAACAGACTTACGTTTCAGTGTCATACTGCAATATTTCATATAGCATGGAGCCAAATTCTTTAAGTATCCAAAGCTTATCCGTGGCTATTTTCAAGTCCACAAGCTTCCCCTGAGTAAGAAGGTTGCAAATATTAGCTATCAGTGGGCAGCAGATGTGATAGGTTAAATAGAATAACCAGCCGCAAGGAAAGCAATTCTGATTTCCTACAGTGGAATTATTTTTATCTTATTTTGGGGTGGGGGTGTTATTATTTTAAAAATATAAGTAAAAGCGATGCACTAATGTTGTCTTTCAAGAAAATGCATAAATATTTGGAAGACAATATGTAATTTTGAAAATATAAAGATGAAGCACAATATCTTCGGCAGAAATGCATAAAAATATAAAATTTGAAACTCCATACTCCATAGTAACTATGATTGGCAAGATTAAGATAAATCTACATCATCCTTTATCCAATTCATTTCCAATTAGTCAAGTAGATGGAAATCTTGCAAAAATTAAGTTTGTTGAAGAATGTCAATAAACTAGCAGTGGTGTTTTACCTCTAGCAAAGGTATAGTAGAAATTGAAGGTTCGGAAGAGAACATGAACCTTTCCACAGCAGAAAAACCGAAGGCATACACAGCAACATAATCACAATCTTGAACCTTTAAAATATCATAATATTAACCAATCAGCTTTTTGCAGCAATAATGACGGTATGTCATCATACAATGATGAACAACCCACAATAGAAAAATGAGATTTCACGAAGTGACAAACATGAGCACAAGCAAAGGGTAGAACAACAGATCCAACATTTAAGTTTCTGACTGGAAGTTTGTACTAGCAGCAAGTCTGCTTCTGCTGTTGGAACATCATTTATTACCGGCTGAAGTTAGCATAAGATAATCACCAGATTGTGGTTATATAATCCACAGCTAGTAAATCTCACCATCTTATAGGGACAAGAATGTTCCACAGCAACGTACGTCACCAATTCATTAGTCCATCTCAATACTATACTGATCAAGGCAACCTCGAAACTAATCCAGCTGCCATCACAATTCTGTCCAACTCCTTTTGCTCAATATGGTAGAAAAAGTTTTCTTTACTCTCAATCACATTAAGATCAAGTGGTTTGCCAACATGAAAACACTGGCAAGGCACAGCTTGCAATTAGTTTGGACTTTGGAGATATTCTTGGCACATAGTATGCACATTTGATACACTTCACAACTTCAGATTCACATTACACCTAGAATAGAACATTTTGTTACCATTTTCAAAAAAGCGGAGTTACCTAGTTATTTATCACTACAAACGTAGGTTATGTACTCATGTTGTACTAGTATACTAGATTTTGTAAATGGCAGATGAGCAAGTAAATAACTGGTTAGACAACATTCTTGACATACCACAGTGTTCTGATGCAGAATTGCCAAAGATATCAACTCTTGATCATCATCAGCCTCACCAACCCATAGCCTGGACGGATGGCCTGAGACAAAGAGAACTTGTCAATAGATATTAACTGCTCAAGAACAGCATTATGTGCAAACAAAGCTTAAACTCGTTTTTGCGAAACCATGGTTTCCAAACAAGGGACAGCATTGTAGAGGCGACCACAAAATTGCAATGCATCAACAAAGCACAACTGCACAGGTTCATTCATGAAAATCATTACTCTTTATGCATGTCACACCTGGCGTTCAGCAGTCCCAGGAGTGACGTCCGGAGTGGAGGCGCCTTCAATGATAACAATACGCATTCTTGTATTTACGTGTTACTTCTTTGTATGACTTGTGGGGCCATCGGCCAAAGACCGTGAACGCTCTTAAGAGCCGCCTGTAATCGGGGTGGACATATCATGCTATTCTAAATATATCAGCGCCAAGGCAGAGGGGTTAACCTCGCCGGCGTCAGGGTCCTTTCCGGCGATATCACTGTATCTCTCACGTCGTGGTTGATCCGCTACGGCCACGGGTGTTACAGCTGGTACCGGAGCCTTATCCTTCCTCGGCTGACGGGCGGCGAGCTCAGAGCTCGGCGTCGTCGCTAGTTATCGGCCGTCGCGGCAAATATCCGTCGCGTCGACCACCACCATCCTCTCCACCACCACTGCAGCTGCACACGGATCCTCACGACCGTGTCAGCAACCGCTTCGTTACCTCCGATTCGCACGTCTTCGACTTCCGGCGGATTTTTTCGGCGGACGCCCGTAAGGTGTTCGACTGGGGTTCGGCATCGGCAAAGTTGGTTCGGCGGCGTGAACCGGAGTGGAATTTCACAACTCCACTCAGCTTCTCTCGATTTGGCACAGATAGCCTGCGAACTAGGGTTGCGCGGCATTTGTTCGCGTGTAAAATTCCTGGTGTTCAAAGGTTGTTCTTGGTGCGGAGGCGTACGGCGGGGGAGAGTCCAGAGCTCAGGTTGCTAGGTTGTTGTTCTTGCGCTTGCGCTACAACAATCCTGGTGTAAAATCCCGAGGCTTCTACATCTTTCCCAGGCGGCGGTGATTGTGCTCTGCAGATCGACAGGGGCGGCTTTGGCCAAACCTCCTGCAAGCATAGCTGGCTCCCAAACGTAGCAACAAGCTCAACCCGTCTTCACAGACAACCCTGATCCTTGACGCTATGACACGACGCTCCGAGGAAGAAAACTCCAAGTGGGAGCAACTGCAGAAAAATTTTGACACCATCTTCAGCCAAATGAATGAAATGAGCCTGGTGCAGAAGCAGATGAAGGCACAAATGGACCTTCGAGATGCAGCCATGGATGAATACACCAAGGAACAGCAGACTATCTCTCAGCAAGTCCTTGCTAATGGCGCGGCCATATCAAAGATGACTCTCCAGCAGATGAACACGGCTGCAGCAGAAGATCACAAGCCACACTTTGATCAAGACCCAACATTTGATACTGCAGACGTGGATTCTCTGATCTACCCTGAGCAGGAACCTTTTCATAACATCTTTGCTGATCACAAACCGGAAGATAGAACCGAACCCTCCAGACCACTGAGAACTGACTATGGCTACACTGCCCACCAAGATCATCAAGCCAAAGTCAAGCATATTCCTCCTCCACCACGAGGCAGAGACAGGACAGAAGACCATCCGTATATCCCCAAACATGCTATGCCAAAGATGGACTTTCCTGACTTTCATGGTTCTGATCCTACCGTCTGGTTAGACAATTGTCGGGATTACTTTGCTTTGTACAACATCCCGGAGGGCATGTGGATTACAGCAGCAAGGATGCATCTTAAGGGCAATGCTGGTCGGTGGTACCAAGCCTACAAGCAGAAAAACACATTCAACAATTGGAATCATTTCTGCCTAGTCATCCAACAGGAATTTGGAGGAGATGATTTCAGATCCTCCCTCAATGATATCGCTGACCTCAAGCAAACAGCCTCAGTGGAGGAATATACCACACAATACCAAGCCCTCCAATATAGTGTGTCCATGCACAATGCACACTATGATGATCTTTGGTTTGCACAACAGCATATGAGAGGACTGAAGGATGAACTTCGTGGTCCCGTTGAGTCCCAGATGCCAACAACGGTACAAAGAGCTTCCACTCTGGCAAAGATACAACAAAAAGTGCTTGACAGGTCCAAAGCTAAGTACCCAAGAACACCATATCTTCCGAGAGCTTATCAGCAGAACAAACCTGATCAAAAACCACAAAACCTAACACCTAACCAGTGGAGTGACAGATAGTTGAGAGATTACAGAAAAATCAATGGTCTGTGCTTCAACTGTGGAGAGAAATTTGTGCCTGGCCATTTGGAAATCTGCACAAAGAGGAACAAACCCAAGCTGAATGCTTTAGTTGTCAATGATTTAGACAGAGAACTCACCGATGAGGTCCTGAATGATCTTGCAGCTGAAGATGTCTTGCATGAAGAGTTTTGTCAACTGTCACTCAATGCCCTCTCAACTCTCGACCGAGCAGATTGCATTAAGCTCAAAACCAAGGTCCGAGATAAAGTCATGTTGATTCTGGTGGATAGTGGCAGCACACACAGCTTCATAAGCTCCAACTTTGTCAAGATAGCCAAGTTACAAACAATTCCAACTACCCACAGACAGGTCACACTAGCTAATGGAGAACATCTCACAACCAGTCGCATGGTTCCTAACTTGCAGTGCTACTGCCAGGGCAAAAGCTTCAGCACAAACATGGTGGTGTTGGATATGCAACCCTATGATGCCATCATAGGCTGTGACTGGTTGAAGACACATAGCCCCGTTCAGTTTGATTGGCAGGAGAATTCACTTACATTCCAAGAACAAGGACAGAGGGTCAAACTCCAGGGCATCAAAACTCAAGAGCTCGAATTATCCCCAATATCGGCCATCCAAATGTCACATGAGGCCACCGGGAATAATATATGGGCAAATGATGTGGTGGATCATATCCCTCCCTCTGAGACAACCAAACCACCACCTCTGACCGAAGATTCAGAGGACCTCCACCTCCTGCGTGCACAATACAAGGATATATTCACAAATCCTAAATGTTTGCCACCACGTCGGGCTTATGACCATGCCATTCCCCTCATCCCTGGTTCCCAGCCCATTAATGCCAAACCCTATCATTACACACCACTACACAAGACAGAGATTGAGAATCAAGTTCAACAACTCTTACAAGCTGGCCATATTACCCACAGTCACAGCCCTTTTGCCTCCCCAGTCCTTCTAGTGAAAAAAAAGGATGGCTCCTGGAGATTCTGTGTTGACTATAGAAAATTGAATGACATCACCGTGAAGAATAGATTCCCAATGCCAGTCATTGATGAAATCTTGGATGAACTAGCATGTGCCAAACTCTTCACTAAACTGGACATGAGAGCAGGCTACCATCAAGTGAGGATGCTGCCAGCTGATGAGTTCAAGACCGCCTTTAAAACACACCAGGGCCACTACCAGTTTAAAGTCATGCCATTTGGCCTCACAAATGCACCAGCAACATTCCAATGTGTGATGAATGAGATTCTCAGGCCCTATTTGAGGAAATTTGTTATGGTTTTCTTGGATGACATTCTCATCTACAGTGGCAGTGCAGCTGAACACTTAGAGCACATACAACTGGTTTTTGAACTGCTCAGGAAACACAAGTTCTACTTAAAAGAAACCAAATGTACTTTTGCCAAAGACCAATTGGATTATCTGGGCCACATTATTTCAGCTCAAGGAGTCTCCACAGATCCAAGCAAGATTGCAGACATGCTCAAATGGCCAACTCCACAAACAGTAACAGAACTGCGAGCATTCCTTGGATTAACAGGATACTATAGAAAATTTGTGAAAGATTATGGCCTCATATCCAAGCCTCTAACCAATCTCCTCAAACTCAAAGCTTTCACATGGAACTCCACTGCCCAATCAGCTTTTGAAGCTCTCAAACAAGCTATGACTCAAACTCCAGTACTCAAACTCCCAAATTTTACTGAACAGTTTACTGTGGAGACTGATGCATGTGCTGATGGAGTAGGGGCAGTACTCATGCAGCATGGTCAACCAGTGGCATATTTAAGCAAAGCTCTGGGCATTAAGCACAAAGAACTCAGCATCTATGAAAAGGAGTTTCTAGCCTTGATAATGGCAGTTGACAAGTGGAGACACTACTTGGAAAGGGACCAATTCATCATCCAGACTGATCACAAGTCCTTAGCCTACCTCCAACAACAGAATCTTCATTCTGACCTCCAGAGAAAGGCTATGGCCAGAATGATGGGTCTCAATTTCAAAATTGTCTACAAGAAAGGCAAGGAAAACTTGGTGGCTGATGCTCTCTCTAGGGTAGGCCACATGATGGCTATTCAAGCAGTTGCTGCAGTCCAACCAGCATGGGTACAAGAAGTGTTGAACTCTTACACTACTGACCCTACAGCCCAACAGTTGCTCAAACAATTAGCAATCTCAAGCCCTGACACCAATGGCTACAGTTTGGACAAAGGTGTCATTTGGCTTAAAGGCAAAGTATGGATTGGTCAGAACTCAGCTCTCCAGACCAAGTTAATTGCAGTCTGTCACTCAAGCGCCATAGGAGGCCATTCTGGTATTGCTGCTACCTATCACCGGCTCAAGAGGCACTTCTTTTGGAAGGGAATGAAAATGGATGTGGAGAGCTTTGTCAAGCAATGCACAATATGCCAACAAGCCAAACATTCTCTTCAACATCCAATGGGGCTTCTACAACCCCTTCCTATCCCACAAGGTATGTGGAAAGACTTGACAATGGATTTCATTGAAGGTCTCCCAAAGTCTGAAGGTTTCAGTGTCATTCTAGTCGGTGTTGATCGATTCACCAAGTACTCTCATTTCATCCCTGTCAAACATCCATACACAGCTTCTACCATAGCTAAACTTTTCATGGAAAACATAGTTAAACTTCATGGCATACCCACGTCCATAGTCACAGATAGAGATCCCATTTTTGTCAGTAATTTTTGGAAGGAGTTTTTCTCATCATATAAGATAGATCTCAAATACACCACAGCCTACCACCCGCAAACAGATGGGCAATCTGAAAGAGTTAATCAGTGCTTGGAGATGTATTTAAGGTGTGCTGTACATGCTTCTCCAAAAGCATGGAAATTTTGGCTCTGGCTTGCTGAATTATGGTACAACACCTCCCTGCATGCTTCTTTGGGATCCACGCCTTTCAAAGCATTGTATGGGTATGACACTGATCTGGGGTTGCTGCCACCTATTGCTCCTGATTCAACTTCTCCAGCGGCATACCAAGTGCAACAACATGAGCAACAGTTGGAACTGATCAAGCAACACCTCACCAGAGCACAAAACAAGTACAAGCAAGCAGCTGACAAGAACAGAAAAGATTTTGAATTCAGTGTGGGGGATCAAGTGCTGCTCAAACTCCAACCTTACACACAATCCACTGTAGCCAACAGACCATTTCCAAAGCTCGCTTTCAAATACTTTGGGCCCTTCTCGGTCTTGCAGCGCATTGGTAAGGTGGCATACAAACTTGACCTTCCAGCAAACTCACTCATTCATCCAGTCTTCCACATTTCCCAGCTCAAGCCATATACTCCGAATTACACACCGGTGTTTGATGTTCTACCGAAGCTGACAGACCTGGACGCAGCAGATACTGTTCCTGAACAGATAATAGAGCATCGGATGGTCAAGCGTGGCAATACAGCTATCCCTCAGGTCAAGATCCAGTGGCGCGGCTTACCTGACTCTGCAACTACATGGGAAGACTACTACGTCGTCAAAGCACAATTTCCATCGGCACCAGCCTGGAGACTGGCTGCATCTGAAGCGGGGGGAACTGTCACACCTGGGACCTGGCGTTCAGCAGTCCCAGGAGTGACGTCCGGAGTGGAGGCGCCTTCAATGATAACAATACGCATTCTTGTATTTACGTGTTACTTCTTTGTATGACTTGTGGGGCCATCGGCCAAAGACCGTGAACGCTCTTAAGAGCCGCCTGTAATCGGGGTGGACATATCATGCTATTCTAAATATATCAGCGCCAAGGCAGAGGGGTTAACCTCGCCGGCGTCAGGGTCCTTTCCGGCGATATCACTGTATCTCTCACGTCGTGGTTGATCCGCTACGGCCACGGGTGTTACAATGCATCTCAAATTGTTCAATCAAACCATTCCCTTGACTCTTCGATAGCACTATTGCAAAAAAAATAAAACCGGCATGTAAGTCACAGTTGACCCTCACTGTACTTTTTCCACATTTAAAGCAATGTCACTGAGCTCACTGAAACAAGCATGCACAGATAAAGCTATCATCAGCTCACCACACAAAAATTATATTATATGCTATCCAGCAATAGTATAGACATGGGATACCAGCAGCTTGGGTAGATTGGATATGAGACTGGAAGCAGAACTGACTTAAGGATGTAGATCATGGCTTACACGCATCACAACAACATTGCATGCATTGTAAAAAGAGCAGCATTGCTTACAAAGAACCATAACACAATGATCAATAGTGCAGAAGGACAAGATCAAGAGAGTAGCAAGTAAAGAGAACATAGACATTACCTTCAATATCATTTGAGTGAACATTATAGTTGAGAAGTTTCATGTGATTATCCCATATGCGCAAGTGTCCATCCAAATGAAGAACAAATAACAGGTCCCTTTCATTTACAACAGTTGCCACTATATCCTGCACAGGACCCACACTCTTTGTTCTGCAAAATAATGTAGGTAAATTTCATGGAAAAAGATACAAAAATACAAAATATGAGATGTAGACCAACTAAAGAATCTTTAAAGTAAACTGGAACTCCATTCACGTATACAAGCAATAAATGGAAGTGTCATTGGAGTCAACAAGCATATGAACATTGCACATGCTGTTCCTTCTTCCTATGCTATGGTAGTCTCTGAAAATATCTATGCAGCTGGGGCAATGGCTAATAGCCAAACATGAAAACAGTAGATGTTCTAGCAACAATTCTCGTGTAGCTAAGCTGATCATGTCTTTATTGCTTGGTGGACCATAATAACCAAGAATCCAAGATAGTACCTTGACACGAGATTCCATAAACGGCCAATCCCAGCATCATCTCGTAGTTCATTCGAGAAACCTACAGTAGAAGACAATAACATTCAGAAACCTTGGGGAGTGTTACAGAAGAAGGCCCCAAGCTCAATAATCTGGAATCCACTAAATCCCTGGAAGGATGAGTTTGCTGCTGTGAATTGACAGTAGAGGACATGCCTGGTGAGTTTGGGGATAATTTGCCAAGACTGTAAGAACAGACGGACCCATCTTGCCGACCAATCACTATACATCCTGGCTTCGCTGTTACTGCTGTAACCTTTGCACTCTGAGCTTGAGTTTGGAGATTAAACTCAACTATATCATCCTGATGCAGCACTGAACCAGATACGTAGGAAAATGGGCTGCGTAAGTGGCACAAGAGAGCAACTCCAGAAACGGTAAGCACATATAGCATATATACAAGCTCCCCTTGCCTGCGACCCTGCATTGGCACAGAAGTGACTAGTCTAGTCTCTAATGTTCCAGAAAGTTACTGAAAACATCAATTGTCATAAGATGTCATGAATGAACCAACCAACCTCTCTTTCACATAAAAAGGCAAATGGACATAGCACCTCATGGAAGACCAACCGCAGCCCAAAGCTAGGGAACTCCTTGGAGGCACTAAGTTCGATGACCTCTAGCACATTTGGGTGTTCCTCGTGAATCCTCCTGTAAGACGGCCCATATGCTCCATTCAGAAAATCCCCACCTACTATGAACCTAGGGTTTCTCTAAACATGGCAAGTACCAAAGCAATACTGAAAGTGCACTTATTTAAGTTATAGTTCTAAAAGGATTCATATCACATAAACATGACACATGAGTACAGACAACTCCGAAGGCCAAAACTATTCGAAGCTAAGTCTAATCTGCGCGATGTCCAGCTAACAAAATGTGCCACTCATCTGAACAGAACCATAATATAGAGCTCGAAAGTGAGGAGAAGCCCCGACACGTACCACGAGAGGTAATACTGAGAATCGCCGGAAGGAATGATGTGGCACCCCGAGGCGGCGCGCTGGGGCACGAGGACGAAGGGATCGGAGGGGCTCGCCGGCGCGGCGGAGGAGGAGGGGATGGTGAGGTCGATCCACCGCAGCTTGTCCGAGCCGGGTATGGGAACCTCAGCGCCGACTATCCTCCGGGCGGCGGGGGCGGCCATGGCTGCCTCGCCGTCGTCGGCGTCAGCCTCACCGGCGGCCGCCGCGGGAAGGAGGGTTTTGGAGAGAGTGGGTTTTGGGCGGCGAGATGGAGTGAGGTCGGAGCAGGGGCGCAGGGCTTTGAGAACAAACAGAACAAACAGTCCAGATGCCGAGTTGGGCCTTCTTCGGAAGTTTGTTTTCGTATCTGGGCTTTAGTCTCGCACTCGCAAATCTGTATATATATATATATATATATATATATATATATATATATATATATATATATATATATATATATATATATATATAGACCTATTACCCTACAGCTGGCTACAGAATAACTTATTCTGTAGCCACTTTGAGTTACGATAATTGCTATGCTAATTTACGAGATTATAGTAACTCCTTGCTATGTGATTTACTATAATATTATGGTAAATATCTCCATGTGTTGTAGTAATTCAACTATCGTAAATATATATTGACATTGTCGTAAATTAGTATATAAAATTATCGTAAATGGAGGTGGCTACAGAATAACTTATTCTGTAGCTAGCTATAGAGTATACTCTCCATATATATATATATATATATATATATATATATATATATATATATATATAACGGCAGCGCTATTCTACACCCTAGGTGTAGAATATTATTCTACACCATAAGTTAAAACTGACTAAAAAATATTGAGTACTACTGAACCGTGTTCAGTATCAGTCAGTACTACGCACAGCACCACAAAAATACTGAATAATACTGAAACATAACTACTGGACATTACTGAATTTTGTTCAGTATAATAGTTCAGTGTAGGATGTAGAATAGTATTCTACACCTAAGGTGTAGAATAGTATTCTACACTTAGGGTGTAGAATAGTATGTGTATATATATACATACATACAGTTATATATATATATATATATAACTTGGTTGTATCATCATTATTACTTTATTACTTAAATAAAAGTGAAGAATTTCCAAAAAAAAAGATCAGAAACTATTAAAAATTATTATATGAGAACTAGTTGTATTTAAACATTTTTAAAAAATATATGAATTCATTTGATTTTAATATTTATATACAACAACGATAACAAAACATTTAGTCTTAGGCCCTTTGGTTGGGCTTCCCAACCCGTTTTTGCTTTAAAAAACAAAAGCCAAAAAAAAAGAGATTCGCAAAGTCTTTTAAGCGACCGGTCGCTGCCACTACAGCGCGCGACTCAAGGCCGCGACGGGCTGGCCAGTAAACCTCCGCTCCCCCTCCACAGCGGATTGCTGCTCCCGCCGACTGCTCCCCTCCGCGCCGTGCACGTGCTGCTGCTCTGCTCCCTCCGGCTGCTCCTGCTCCGCGCTGCTGCTCTGCTCCCGCCGGCCGCTCCCCTCCGCGCCGCCCTGCTGCTCTGCTCCTACCCTCCGCGCCACGTTGCTGCTCTGCTCTGGTCTGCTCCCGCCCTCCGCTTATTGCTGCCTTGGTGGGATGATGCATCAAGGTGTGCATTCTACACCTGCAGCATGTTGGAGATGCTCTACTTGTGAGTTACGACATAACTGGGTGCAAAATCATTTGTCTTTCTTTGCCTGCAGTGTGTTGATTTACTTCCCTGAATGACGATCCATCAGTCATGCAGTGTGGTTCCGGCACTTGATTACCCGTCTGAATGGATGGAACAAGGCTGAATCAAGACTACAGCAGGTGCCAACGGACGACGGTGAGTCATGGTTCGTTTCAGTAAACTAGCATCTCTGGTTCAGTTCAGTTTTAGTATCACAGTCTTTAAAAAAGAAGGAGAAGATCAGTTTCAGAATGGACGTGTGTGGTACGGCTGAAGAGCTTCTGAACAAGTGAAATTGGATCTTTGGTTCAGTTTCTACATGCACAGATGGTACTTGCGGAAACCATTTGCCTCAAGTGAAGTCTAATACTGTAATTTCAGTTTTGCTATTTCAGTCTGTAATTTGAGTTTTCAATTTCATTTAGTAACTTCAGTTTTTAATACCAGTTTTACAATTTCATTTTGTTATTTCAGTTTTCATTTTCATTTAGTAATTTCAGTTTTTAATTTCACTCTGCATTTCAGTTTTCATTTTTATTTCATAATTTCAGTTTTTAATTTTATTTTAGCAACTTCAGTTTGTAATTTCATTTCATTTTTTTAATGTTAGCTTTGCAATTTCAGTTTGTAATTTTAGTTTTTTAGTTAAGTTCATTTTCATTTTCTGTTTTCAGGTTTTCAATCTTTTTTCAGTGTTTGTTTTTTATTTTTTTTAGTTTCAGATTTCAGTCTTTCTTAGTGTTTTTTTAGTTTCAATTTCCAGTCAAGTTTTTTTTATTTTATTTAGTTTTATTTTTCAGTCACCTTTTAAGTTCGAATGCTTTCCTAAATCATGTACATTAGTTGCCTCACCTATCATATATAAATTGTCACAAAAGGTTAGCCATTGCATACATAAGTTGCCACTGAAGAATTTGTCCCCCAACTAGTGTAACAACTTCTATTTTTAGTTTGTTGCAATAATTTGCCCCTAAGTTGTACAACTATAGTATTACATGGTAGTAACTTCTTTTTGATATATTTTGCCTTCCAGCTTGTGCATATTATGTAATAACTTTATTATATTTTTGGAGTAGCAACTTTAGTTTTACATGGTAATAACTTTTGGTTTTTTTTTGTCCCACGAGCTTGTGCATACCGCGTAAAAACTTTAGTATACTTTTAGAGGAACAAGTTTAGTATTACATGGTAACAACTTCTTTATAAATCTTTTAGCACGTTTTTACACATAGTTTCAGTTTTCAATTACATTTTGTAATTTTAGTTTTTAGTTAAGTTTTTCAGTTTTACAATTTCAGTTTGTTTTTTATTTTTTATTTTAGTTGAGTTTTTCAGTTTTTACATTCATGTGTTTTGGTGCAGAGAGTAGCGGCCAATCTGTGGGGAGGAGGAGCAAATCGGCGGAGAGGAGGAGCGGATTTGGATTGATGGAGTGGAGGTGAGTGCTGGCAGATTCGAGTGGAAAGGAGTTTATTTGAGCTAGTTGTGTAATAACTTGCCCCCAAGTTGGCAACATATGCAAGTACAACTATAGTATTACATGGTAGTTATTCTTGTGCATATGCAACAACTTTAATATATTTTTGGAGTAACAACTTTAGTTTACATGGTAGTATCTCTCATTTTCTCTTTTTTCCAATTTTAGTTTTTTCTAGTTAGCTATTTCGTTTTGTAATTTTAGTTTTGCAATTTCAGTTTGTAATTTCAGTTTTTGTAGTTTAGTTTTTCAGTTTGTCATTTTAGTTAAGATTTTTGGTTTTTGCATTCATGTGTTTTAATGCGGAGAAAATTCATGTGTTTTTTAGTAGCAATTTTAGTATTACACGGTAGCAACTTTAGTATACTATTCAGTAGCAACTTTAGTGGTAGTAACTTCTTTGATAAATCTCCTGGCATGCATTATAGATAAATTGCTACTAAAATAAAATTCTTCCAAACATATATAAGTAGGGTCTAGTTTTCTTCGGCTCGTCACGCAGAATACACTAGTGCAAACAAAATTGAAAAAGTTGTACTAATTTAAAATAAATGTTTCGATTTTTATTAACTTGTGTCAGCCTCTTGACGTCTTGCATATTGGCCCTTCAACTGCACTCTTTTTTAACCTTATTTTCCTGGAGACTTAGACACATGCTAGCTGGACATTGGGGTTGTTTAGTGGGTGAAAAAGTTTGAATTCGGCTACTGTAGCACTTTTCGTTTTATTTGACAAAATTTATCCAATTATGGACTAACTAGGCTCAAAAGATTCGTTTCGACATTTACAGACAAACTGTGCAATTAGTTATTTTTTTACCTACATTTAATGTTCCATGCATACGTCCAAAGATTCGATGTAACGGGTACTGCGCAAACTTTTTTGGGTTGGGGGAGGAACTAAACAGGCTCATTGGTGGTTGCCTGCCCGCTAATGGATGGTGGGTCATTCCTAAAATAAAAAGTTGTGGCTAGTGGAGTGGAGCCGGTCAGGCGGGACGAGGTGGGTCGCGCCCTCCGCTATAGCGCGATGGGTCGCGGCTTATCGTGGTCAAAGAGATTTCAACCTATAGGTGCTTGGGGCCGAAAGCTTCTTTTAGTCTCATTTGGCATGGCTCCACTTCATCAGTGAAGTAGTTTTTTAGGAGCTTCAGCTCCATGAACAATTTCATCAATAGAGCTAGAGTTATTTTGGTAAATCGTTTGGCAAAACAGCTTCACATATAGAGTTTCTTAAAACATGCTCTCACATAATGCCATGCAGGATGAGGTGAAGCCACTATTTTTAGTTCCATCCCACTTCTGACCTCTGTAAGAATACGATTTAAGGGGCTTTCTGGGTGAAACCGTTTTGTTTTACCTTGTTTGGCACAAAATGGCTTCACACGGCTCCTAAAGCCAGTGGAGAAGACCTACCAGACGGGACCTTACTCTAGTACAAAACTCACGGCAGCTCCCACTCTGCGACAAAGGTGGGCAACTTCAAAGAAATTACCTACCTGTCACTGGTTATGAGATACTGATTCGTTTTTCCTTCTATTCCCTTCCGTAGCCTCTCGCGACGAAAGGAGTGGTCGCCTCCGGTGGGTTCGCACGGCGGCGCCCTCCACGCCGTTCTATTCCTTTCGTAGCCTCTCGTGAGGAAAGGAGTGGTCGCCTCCGATGGGTTCGCACGGCAGCGCCCTCCACGCCGACCAGCAACTTCTCTCTAGCAACTCCGTCGTCTCACAGGCGAGCGCGAGGTCCGCTGCTGCAAATCTCGACGTCCCCGCCATAGGCACCTCACAAAGAGGCTCCTATATTGCCGCCGTCGAGGCCCTGACCACCAGGAGGGAGCATCGGATGGGGACTCCCGCCGTCGAGGCTACTACAAGTGCGACATTGTCCTCGGCTCCTATCGATCTATGTACCGTCGAGAGGAAGAAGAACATGCTGACAAGTAGGGTCCGCTCGTCAATGAGGGAGGAAGAGAGTTGAGTAGAGAGGGTTGTGGATGACATGTGGGATCTACTCATAAGTGAGAGCCCTAATACCAGTTTTTCATAAGCCACATCTGTTCAACCCAATGGCTCTTAACTTTCTCACAGCCCACAACCTACAACAGTTTTTCCAGTGTCCACAGCTAACAACTTTTTCGAAAGCTACAGCTCAACCAACAGACCCTTAATAGAGTTGGGTGGGAGACTCAAATAAATACAATACACTGTTGTAATATCTATAAGATCATTATTAGCTCGTTGGTGTGAAAAAAAAACAAGCTTTATAGTAAAAGCATAAATACACTCAGGGCTTATTTGGATGTCAATGTATTTATCTCAATATGTTATATAAAAATGTATTCACCTCAATCAACATGTATTTGAGGTAGATTGTGGTGGCCCACTCCAACTCAACACATGTGGATTGATGTGATTACATGGACATCCAAACAAGATCTAAATATTGCGTATACTAATATACATGAAACTAATTTATTTAAATGATAAATCCTATTATGCAATTGCAAGGAAAAAGATCGGGTAGACACTGACATGTCATCCGAACAATTTTTCCTTGGTACGCAACCCTCGTTACAGAACCTTATGGCCTGTTTGAATGCTTAAAATTAGCATTGCTGGCTACTCCTTCCATCCTATTAAAAGTGTCGTTTTTTATTTTTGACTTCTTGTTTGACCGTTCGTCTTATTCAAACTTTTTTATAAATATTATTTATTTTATTATGTCTTATTTTATTATTAGAGATACTTTAATAATAATTTATTTATTTTATTATTTGTATAAAATTAAACAAAACAAATAATATATAAAGGAAGTCTAAAAATTAAAACGACATTTTTAATAGGAAGAAGGGAGTACTACATTAGCATCTCCTGGTCCAACCTGTGTAAAATGTGCTACTAACTAGTACACCTATTGGCAGGTAGGCCTGGTTTAGATGACATTAAAATTCCAAGTTTTTTCACTCTCTCTATCACATCAATTTTTAGCCGTTTGCATGGAGTATTAAATGTAGGTAAAAAAATAACTAATTACACAGTTTAGTTAGAAATCACGAGATGAATCTTTTGAGCCTAGTTGGTCCACGATTGGACAATATTTGTCAAATAAGACAAAAGTGGTACTATTTATCAGGTTGAAATTTTTTCAGCATCTAAACGAGGCCGTAGCCTTTTTTATCCACTCCTACTAATTCCTACTCCCTCGTTTCAAATGATTTGATCTTTTGTTTTTTCTTCTAGATATATTTTTTTAACTATGTATTTAGACATAAGTATACATTTAAGTACATAACAAAAACTATATATTTAGAAAAACCAGAATATCTTATAATTTAAATTGAAGAGAGTAGTTGCTAGCTATTAGCAATATGAATATCCTATTCTTTAGCTACGGAAATATGTCTATGCCCTCGTTTTCTTCTTGTACCCATATTTGGCTCCCTATTCATCTGAACTACTTTAACAGTATTTTTAAGCGAACCAATAGCGCTCCCTGCAAAAGCCAAGGCAAAGTTGACATTTCACGTATACGTATGTGTTTGGATAAAAAACAAAAAAATAACCTTCCGCCAAATAAATTCTATGATAAATAATCTTTAGATGGCGTTTTTAAGGAATCGCGATTTTTATGTTTTTCAAATAACTAAATTTTAATGTATACATGTTTTTAGGCCTTGTTTAGTTTCCCTCAAAATTCTAAGTTTTTTTCACTCTCTCTCCATCACATCAATTTTTAGCCGCTTATATGGAATATTAAATGTAGGTAAAAAAATAACTAATTACACAGTTTAGTTGGAAATCACGAGATGAATCTTTTGAGCCTAGTTGGTCCACGATTAGATAATATTTATCAAATAAGACGAAAGTGGTACTATTCATTAGTTTGAAATTTTTTCCAATCTAAACAAGGCCAAATTTGAACCTGATGAATAGTACCGCTTTCGTCTTATTTGGCAAATATTGTTCAATCGTGGACCAACTAGGTTCAAAAGATTCATCTCGTGATTTCAAACTAAACTGTGTAATTAATTATTTTTTTACTTACATTTAATACTTCATGCAAACAGCTAAAAATTGATGTGATGGAGAGAGTGAAAAAACTTAGAATTTGGATGACATCTAAACATGGCCCTTGTTTAGTTTCCAAATTCACACCCCAAATTCTACTATACAAAAAGAAGATTCCCATCACATCAAAATGTCGGCACATGCATGGAGTACTAAATGTAGATGAAATTAAAAACTAATTGCACAGTTTTATTATAATTTGCGAGACGAACATTTTGAGCCTAATTAATCAAAGTTTGGACAATTTTTACCAAATACAAACGAATTGGAACAGTGCGCATTTAATGCGCACTGTTCCAACTCGGCACGCCAAATCCCGGAACTGAACAAGGGCATGGCCTTAGGTTGTGTTTAGATCACTTGAAAAGTGCACTATGCAAAAAAAGATTCCCCGTCACATCAAACTTTCGATACATGTATGGAATACTAAATGTGGATAAAATCAAAAACTAATTGTACAGTTTGGTTGTACTTTGCGAGACGAATGTTTTGAGTCTAATTAGTCAATGGTTGGACAATTATTACCAAATACAAACGAAATGCTACAGTGTATTTTGGCACTCCAAAATTTGGATCTAAACACAGCCTTAGGCCTTGTTCAGTTCCCCAATTCTCTCCCCTAATTTCACTATGCAAAAAGAAGATTCCCCGTCACATCAAAATGTCGGCAAATGCATGGAATACTAAATGTTGATGAAATCAAAAACTAATTGCATAGTTTTGTTGTACTTTGCGAGACGAACATTTTAAGCCTAGTTAGTCAAAATTTGGATAATTTTTACCAAATACAAACGAAATGCTACAGGAATTCTGATACAGTGTTTTTCTCCCCAATTCACCAATCTAAACAAGGCCTTAGTTAGAAATTGGACAGCAAAGTCAGATCAGATCAATCAAAGTTGTCAATTTGTGTACGGTGAAACGTCAGTACTGCACTACTCCGTGATTTTGCCACCTAGGTACCGTTTAGTTGCTAAGAATTTTGCCAAAATTTTCAGATTCCCCGTCACATCGAATCTTTAAACGCATGTATGAAGCATTAAATATAGATAAAAAATAAAACTAATTACACAGTTTAGACGAAATGGACGAGACAAATCTTTTAAGCCTAATTAGACCATGATTGGACAATGTTTGCCAAATAATAACGAAACTACTACAGTAGCATTTCGCCAAAATTTTTGCCAACTAAACAGCCCAGCCATCCCTCAAAACAGGGAGGCAAATCCGACCCCACCTGCAAGCGACCAAGGGCTCAAGGACCAAGGCCACCGCGTTTTTCTGGAACCATCCTTCCTTCCAGGCTTCCAGCGCAAACCAACCACCGAGCAAGCAGAAGCAGCGAAGCGTGCGAACTCGGAAGGGCGAAAACCCTCCCGCGGCCCGCGAAGGAAGCAAACCCCGACCGGCCGCCCTCGCGAGCCGCGGCGGGGACAGCGGAAGCAGCATCACTCCGGAGCAGCCAGCCCTCGCTCGACCGGAGCGGGGTTTCTGTAGGAATCTCCGAATCTGCGGAGTTCGTGGCCGGATTTCGCGGCGCGGGGCCTTCTCGTTTCGGGCGAGACGATGGTGGGGTTCGCGGGGAAGAGGAAGGAGCTGGAGCAGGTGGTGGATGGCCTCTCCGACTTCTCCCTCTCCGGCCCCGCTGCCAAGAACCGCAGATTGGTGAGTTGGTGAGCTGTTTGTGCCTTTTTTTAGGCTTCTATTAATTGGGGGCTCCATCTGGTTTGCTGGCGCAATCTTTTGCCCTAATCTTTTGCTGCTACTATGCCTGCGAGTTCATCTCTTTAATTAGTGATGATTGGTGGACGCCTAACTAGGGTGGTTGATTATAGGGATTTGGGAGCGGTTACATGTTAGCAAATACAGTAAAATTCCATTTTTTAAGTAAAAAAATGGAATATGTTGCTTTAACTATATCTTGCACTTGATGGTTATCTATACTTGCTGTCATGCCCGTGACCTGCCTGTTTAAGTGGCTATTTGATTAAAGCATTCGGCAGAATAGATTCAATAGATGTTTTGTCAGATCTGTTTCCAGTTTCTATACCGTTTTCTTATTTCTTATTAACTGAATGAGTTTACTCAGCAGTATCTGTTCTGTCAGTAACTTCCTACTGAATAAGTTAATGAAAATGCCTTTCTGCAAAGAGCCTATGCATTCAGGAAATCAGTAGTCCTTTCGGAGGTCAGCTTAGGATGCCTGTTCTGTTTACATGCAGATATTGCCAGATTATGTTGTTGTTGTTTTTGTTGGAGTTGTTCTTTGGTGTAGACGTGTAGTGAGGTTTATCCAATGATGTATGCTGGGTGTTCTATGGCATCATCTCTATAAGTTTCTATACATTTGTTGTGACAGTCTTGTTATGGTGTTATCTAGCAAAGTACGTCCCTGCTTTCTGTTTGATCACTTCAAGTGAAGAAGGAAAAACCATACATGTTGCAATTTCCCACTGCATAAGCAGGGTTTATCATGCATGATGTGCACTGCATGTCTTGTTGTGCATATAGTTAAGCATTCTGTCATTATGGTGTTTTACATTCGTTGGACGTCTTTATTCAGAATTATTGCATCTGTAATGCTTCTCTGAACGAAATGTTGCTTATTATTTATAGGACCCCGGGCTCCCACCAATTATGGAAGAAGAACCACCTGCTCCTTCCATGTCATTCCAGATGCTGGGAGAGAAAATCAATAGTGGTGTTGACATACCCAGTGTGGAAATCATGATGGAAGGTCTAACAACACATCATGTGCCTAGTGAGGACATGGCACTTGTTTTATACAAACCAGTAGATAATATCCTATCATTTGGTCCTAGCATCTCAAGCTCTTCATTCATAGTGAGTTCGGACTTGATACGTGGTCTAAAGAGTAAGTACATCGGGACCAACCTTCTTTAGTCGTCATTTATATTTAAATCACTATTCCTGTGAATCTTTGATATTTTGATCCTGCATTTCGTTAGATTTCTAAGTGTCAAATGTTATCCAGAACTTGTATGATATTGTCATTACCTAAGTATTTGGGTGTTCCTTGTGCAAATATAAACTAACCTATTTAGATTAACTTTGATATCTATGACATGTCCAAACCTATCTCTTGATACTTTAAGCAAGCTATATGCAGAGCTGCAAAGAGTCTACTATTTAGTTGTGTCATGCAGCTAGTTGGTGAATATAACAGGAAGCATAAATGCCTGTTGGCCTAGGGGCATGAGATGATGTGTTTTAGTCATGACATCACCTGCTTACATCCTGATTTGTGTGGGTGAACGCTTGGTGTGTCCTTTGTCTAGTGCTGTAGTTGTGCTGCATTCTTTGCTGTGCAGAATATGACCCATGTCATGATTTTTAACGTGATTTACTTGCCAACGATTATCTTCTTCCTTTTAGTTTCTTTGGTTCTGCTGTTTCTTGTAGAGCTTTTTCATTGGCTTCTATTTTGTGCCACCTTCACATGCAGCATAGTTTTCCAGTTATACGTGTTCTGAGTTATAACAACTCACGGGTTTCTTCGCTGTTTTCACTTTTCAGACCATGCTTTCAATCAAGCGAACTATCATGAGATGGAGGGTGAATCTCCTGAGCGTAGGAATAGCTTGGCTTTAGTTCCTTGGACACCGCCACAAGTGTCTATAAGATCTGACTGGGTTGCTGCTGAGCCAGAGAGCACACCGTTTTTTGAAGTACCTATGGAGGCTGATGAGAGTGAAGTAACTTCTATGGATGTCGAGGAAACACCTGAAGCAGTTTCTGGTGGATTCAATGGCGAGAGCCTTAGCCAGTGGCAACATTGTATGACCCCGTCATCGTTACCAAATTCATCAGCCCATGTTATGTGGTCAAGGTGACAACTGGGAGGCCCTGTGTATTGATGACTACACCAAGGATGAAGAAATCCTCTAATAGGCCTACCCTAGCTGTGTACAAGTAGCTGGCTGCTTTAGTTGGGAAAAAAAAACTGATTATGCTTAGCATGATACCTCCTGGTGTAGTGCTGATCTTCCCCAGTCAGTAGACTCCATGTTTCAAGAGAACCTGATTAGATTGACATCCAATTAGTTGATGTAACTTGTTGGATTTATAACATCTTAACGCCCTAGTTTCAAACTCCTTTGCATTATTATTGTATTACAATGACTGGTTTATTGATACCATAACCATTCAACTGCCACGAATTTTATCATATATTTATATAAAAATTAACAATATATGCTTCTTTTTAATAACATGTTTTAATGTTCATATAAAATATATATGTATCTGTAAAAACTGAGAATTGTTTTTTATCTAAACAGCGGGGAATCACATGCTCTAGCTTTCATTTAAAAATAAGTTTACAAAAAAAACATTTGAAAATAAGTTTAAAGGGTTGCACAAAAAAATACCGGAGAGAAACTGAAAAAACAGTAGGGACAAGAGCGAGACTCATGTGGCCATGTGCCATTGATTCATGTATGATCACCTCACTGATGCCTTTGTTTGCCCTATGAGCAGGCGATAAGTCTTGCTTCCACTGTGGGAAACACAGTTCCAAGCAAGCCCATGTTGCCTTTCGTCATGTAACTATCTGCATTAAGCTCAATGATGGATCCAAATGATATACTCAAAGTAGTCAACACAAGTTACAAGAATAACGGAAACGCTCAGCCACAGCTGTCCGTGCCGTCGAACGCGGCACCCAGTCCTGCCTCTCAGCGGATCAGCCTCAAAAAAAAAAAAAAAAAATCCTACTCGGGATGTGGTGTCCTTCTCAGCTGCTCCAAAGCCCCTCACCCCACCGCACCTCCGGGCGACCCTGCCACCGCAAGGTCCCACGACAGGGCACTCTCTCTTCCCCGCTCGCTCCCCACTATGAAGCACCTGCTCCGATGTCTCTCTTGCGTGGCCAGCGCTTTCCGCGCTGCTCCTTCCCGCGAGGCACCCAGTCCCTTCCCTCGCTGCTCTGCGCCCCATCCACCTCGCCCATCGCGGAAGTGGAGGAAGTGGAGGCTTGCGCCTGCGCCTGCGGAGGCCTGTGCCCCCATCCACCTCGCGTCGTCGGCAGGAAGGGGAGGCCTGCGCTACCGCAATTCCCCACAAGGTAGGCCGTGGCCGCCGGTAATGCTATGTTTTTTAAATGTTTTCAAGTGTTTTTCAGACATATTGTAAGCCTAAGTTTCAAGTGTTTTTAGTTGTTTTAGACGTATGTTTCAAAGTGTTTCATACGGATGTTGCAAAAGTAGATCGGGATGATACATATATTGTAATGGCTATACACGTATGTTTCAAGTGTATGTTCCAAATATTTCATCTGTTCCAGACGAATGTTGCAAGTGTTTTATCTGGATGTTGCATACATACGTATGTTTAGAAGTGTTTCATCTAGATGTTGCATATGTTTGCAATGGTTTTAAAATGTTTTTAGACGTTTTCGCAAGTGTTTTCAGACGCTTGTTTCAAGTATTTCATGTCTTCTTTTGTATGTTGCAACAGTTGTATCTGGATGTTTTAAAAGTAGATTGTGGTGTTGCATATGAGATGCGTGTGGAAAGCGGCCGGCGATGTCTGGGACGACGCAAACCCACTGCTGGTGTGCTTGCTCGCAAGCTCTACACGCTAGGCGCTCACTCGCTCCGATGCTAGCAAGTTCAAGAATAAAGAAAACAACAGTTCATTTTTCTCATTCTGACATTTCGATTTCTCTTGGTCTTACATATTCTTTTTCACAATTTAGGAAAATGTTAGATTTCATCTCCAATCTCCAAAGTTTATAAGCGTGAATTGTAAAGCAGAATAACAAAGATACTTTTGCGATGACCTCGACGAATATGATTTGAGAACATGCATATGCATATCTAATTATTATCCAATAGTATATTCTTACCTTTTCTGGATAAGATGACGCCAAACTCCCATAGGGTCATAGGAGTATACTGTAGGCCCTAGCTGACAATCTCACTCTCATCAGGCCGGCCACGATCGGGAACTCGCAGAGAAACATGTCCGTCGGGTGAGCATGTTTCAAAAAAATCTGCCAGTCACTCATCAGTCTCGGATCAGGCTCAAAGCGAAAAAAAAATGTCAGGTTTATGAAGCCCCATCCGAAGCAAAGGTTGTTGCTTGAGGCCATGTTTAGATGTCATCCAAATTCCAAGTTTTTTCGCTCTCTCTCCATCACATCAATTTTTAGCCGTTTGCATGGAGTATTAAATGTAGGTAAAAAAATAATTAATTACATAGTTTAGTTTGAAATCACGAGATGAATCTTTTGAGCCTAGTTGGTCTACGATTGGACAATATTTGCCAAATAAGACGAAAACGGTACTATTCATTAGGTTCAAATTTTTTGCAAAGGCACCGTTTAGATGCCAAAAATTTTGCCAAATTTTTCAGATTCCCCGTCACATCGAATATTTGAACGCATGCATGAAGCATTAAATATAGATAAAAAATAAAACTAATTACACAGTTTAGACGAAATGGACGAGATAAATCTTTTAAACCTAATTAGACCATGATTGGACAATATTTGCTAAATAACAACGAAACTGCTACGGTAGCGTTTCGCCAAAATTTTTGCTAACTAAACAGCCCAAAGTAAACAAGGCCTGAGACTCCCAAACTCCAGGAGCTCTCCTCAGTCACGGCACGCAAATTGAAACAGGGTTGGGCAGGAGGATAATGCGGTGGCGCATTGAAGCCGGCGCCGGGATCGGATATGACCAACCGAACCCCCTGATGGCGACGTGATAAATAACAGACGGGGATGGGTAGAGAAACAAAGAGAGTCCACTCCCAACCCAAGTCGAGCAGGAGTCGTAGCAGAGCGGAGACGAGTGATCGCTCGCACTCGACTCAGTCGCCGACTAAAATCGCGCGGAGGCTGGAGGTCGGAGGATGAGGGTTCATGACGGGGACGGCGGCGGCGAGGTGACCGCGCCGCCGCAGCACCTCGTGTTCGCCTACTACATCACCGGCCACGGCTTCGGGCACGCCACCCGCGCCCTGGAGGTCCGCCCCTCCCTCCCGACTCCTCCGCCCGGGTGCCCGCGCGTGATTCCGTCTCTTTTACTGACCCGTCCATCCTCTGTCCTCTCGTGCAGGTGGTAAGGCACCTAGTCGCCGCGGGGCACGACGTGCACGTGGTCACCGCTGCGCCTGAGTTCGTCTTCACCACCGAGATCGCCTCCCCCAGCCTCCACATCCGCAAGGTCCTGCTCGACTGCGGCGCCGTCCAGGCCGACGCCCTCACCGTCGACCGCCTCGCCTCGCTCGAGAAGGTTTTTTTTTGTTTTTAGCTCTGCTTTGCAGTTTGCACACGCACAACTCGATCGTTTTCATTGGTTTTCCGAGTCTGAATAAGGGTGCTCGGAGTGCAGTATCACCAGACGGCCGTGGTGCCTCGGGAGTCCATCCTTAAGACCGAGGCGGAGTGGCTCAACTCCATCAAGGCCGACCTAGTGGTACCGATACTATGATCACTGATTGTTACCTACCTGCTTCTGTTACTTATTTATTTGAACATTTGTGAATAATTAGACTAGGAGTCAACTGAACTCATTACTCACTTGAGCAAATGTCGGCAGGTTTCAGATGTCGTACCCGTGGCGTGTAGGGCAGCTGCAGATGCTGGCATTCGATCCGTGTGCGTCACAAATTTCAGGTTAATAACAGTGGTCCCATTGCTTTCTTGGTTCCACGTGTCGCAAAAAGCATGGAAGAATACTGTGAATTTATAATCTTCCTTTTGTTTTTTTTTTCAATTTAAATTCGTAAAGTAAGTATTTGAGGATCTGCCAGTAGTTACTACAGTTTACATGCAACTTGTGATTTGATAAAGCTCCTGACATATCTTAATTGTCTGCAGCTGGGACTTCATTTATGCAGAGTATGTCGTAGCAGCTGGACATCATCATCGCTCAATTGTGTGGCAGGTACCTCACTCACATCTTTAACTTTTCAACTTTTCCTAAGCAAGTTTGTGACACCTTCTTGAGATGATGATGAACTGTTAGGGGTAAAGTAGGACAAATGCTAAATTTTAAATCTAAGCTCTAAAAACTTGGTTCGACTCCTATGGTTAAAAAACACTCTCTGTCGCTAGTGTTTCTGAGTTATACCTCTAATCACCTAACTTTTAAGACGTTTTCCGCGAGACGCATATGGTTGCAGATATGTGTCCTACGCGCTTGGTGGTCGACCTTCGGGTGTTTCGCACCCTGCGTGCAAGCTTCTTCTTCTTAGTGCAATGCAGCTGGAGCTGTTTTCCCCCGTAGGTTGATTTTTTTTGTTGTTGTAGTCAAAGCAAGGTTGCTTGCTACAATTGGCTAATCCTGCTAAATTTCAACAGCCATGAACATACAAATTTCTTGAAATAAAGAATTGCAAATAGTTGTTGTTTATCATCTAATTTGTTCGATAATGTTACGTTCTTTATGTTTATTTGCAATCTGATAATTATGCTGTCTGTTAATTAGTTATATGTGCATTTTGACAACAATTGTAGATAGCAGAGGATTACTCCCATTGTGAATTTTTGCTCCGACTCCCCGGATACTGCCCTAGTATGTCACTAAGCCTGAATAATTGTTTTCTAATGGTCTAAGCGTGCAGTTCTCATAAACAAATTGTCAATCCTATTTTACGCAGTGCCTGCTTTCCGTGATGTCATTGATGTTCCTCTAGTGGTTAGAAGACTGCACAAATCTAGATCTGAGGTTTGCATTTTCTGTTTCAGATTGGTATTTTTACAAATTTGAGCCACTTCTTGCTTTTTACCATAATTTTCATGTTTCAGGTGAGAAAAGAACTAGGAATTGCAGATGATGTTAAGTTGGTCATTTTCAACTTTGGAGGACAGGTAAGAAAAAATTGTCTATACTTATAAGTATACATCTTGCTTTGTTCTAATATCTGATTGATGTCTTCCCACAACACATTTGTGTTCAATTTATTTGACTATTTACGGATAAGTATAGGTTGTAATCATAGACAATGTTGTTATGGGTATATCACTGCTCTATAATAAGATTTTTCATGTGTTGTTGATGCATCAGTTTATATTATACATGCCACAATCATTATTAAATTTGAGGACTAAGAGATCCCTTCTATGTTTTGACACAAGGATAGACTTTTCAGGAAAAAAAATGGTCTTCATTTTTTTAAGTTATTTAAAATTTGTTAAGTTTTGTTTTCTATCGGTATGTAATTGTTCTAACTAGGAAAATTATACACGTTAATAATGTTGGTTTAGCCAACAAGAATGAGAGAGGGAAGGGGAAAAGGAGCAAGGGGCCAAACGAGTAATCGGCAGAAAGGTCCATATCCCCCTCCCCTTTCCCCCTTATAGGGGAGGTAGGAGTGGAGCAGTGATGGATTCAGGAAAATATTTAGGAGGGGCTAGACTGAACAGAGAGCTAGACTAGCAAAGCTTCCATGGCTGAAACTTAGGCGAGGCTCAGGGGGCTCCATGGACACAGCAGCAGTAGGGGGAGCTTGAGCCCCACCCTCCCCACTGCTGTCTCTGTCCCTGGAGTGGAGGTTCTCATTATTTCCCATGATGGGGCTTATATTTACAAAAATGCCACTAAGGGGCTGCAGATGGACCCTTAGTAGGGCTTGTATTTACAAAAATGCCACTAAGGACTATAAATAGACCTAAATATTATTTTGCAAGCCTCTAAACTATGTAACTGGGCCCTAGAAACACTAGTGGGGGTCCCTAACATATAATACTACCACCCCCAACAAAATAACATCATCCTTTTGCTATTTTCTTGTCTAGCCTGCGGGATGGGAACTGAAGAAAGGGTGGTTGCCTGACGGTTGGCTATGTTTGGTATGTTTATCTGATAGCAACATTTTCCCTGTCCCATTAATGCCTGACCAACCCAGCTGACTAACATTTTATATCTTCTGAAAGGTATGTGGTGCATCTGATACTCAAGACCTTCCTCCAAATTTCATTAAGCTTGCAAAGGATGCCTACACACCTGATTTGATGGCGGCATCTGACTGCATGCTTGGTAATGACAACTTTAATTTATTTGGTGTTCAGGGTTGTTTAATGTCTTTTTCTGTCACTTACAAAAAAAAATCCCATTCCAATGTAGGAAAAATTGGATATGGCACTGTGAGTGAGGCTTTGGCTTACAAGCTGCCATTTGTATTTGTTCGAAGAGATTATTTCAATGAAGAACCATTTTTGCGGAATATGCTTGAGGTTGAAACATTTTGGCCCCCCACCTTATGTTAAAACTAATTTAAAGTTGTGTGCTGTCATTAAGTACCTTGCCTGAGATTCTGTTCTGTGTTCCCTTGCTGTTCCATCACAAAAAAAGCATTATCAATGTGGCATTGAGATGATACGGAGGGATTTACTTACTGGGCATTGGAAACCTTATCTTCAACGTGCTATTACACTTCAACCCTGCTATGATGGTCCCATAAATGGTGGTGAGGTAATTCCTACTTATTCTCAGTCATAATCTTTTAATATTATTTGCATTTTAATATTACTTAGCAACTCATCAATCATGTTTTACTTCTGTTTCCATAGAATAAATTGAAGTTGTCCCTTATTGTTAAGGGCCAAATATTTAGAAGCATTCAATTGCATGCAAATTAGTTCTTGCAAAGAAAAACTTAATATCAACCTCCTGTTTTTCTTGAACCAAATTCATTAGTTGTTTAGATTGCATTGCAATACAGTATACTTTTGTAGACAAGCTAATGCTGGTGTCATCAGGTGGCTGCTCATATCCTCCAAGATACTGCTGTTGGGAAGAAGTATATTTCTGGAAAGGTGAGTTACTATACAAACTATATTTAAAGTTTGTGTCAAATTTTACCCTTTATGTTGGACCGCCAAATTTCCGACCAAGCATGCCTTCTGAATCTGTTGTCAATAATACATGACTACAATTTTATTTTATGTTAAATAAACATTCTTTTGTTTGCTAATACTCCCTGTTGTTTCACAATCCTACTGGCCATGGTTTTCATGTGATTAGTTATTTTTTGTAAAAAACGTCATATAATTTATGTGTGCTTGTTTACTTCAGAATGTTTCAATGAATGTCTCTGTTTTATGTTCAATCATCTTGCTTTATTTAACAACTGTAGTTGAGCGGAGCAAGAAGGTTGCGTGATGCCATTGTGCTTGGCTATCAACTACAAAGGGCTCCTGGGAGAGATGTAGGAATTCCTGACTGGTATTCTCTCTCTGAAAAAGAAATCAGTGCCCGCCCAATGCCCACATCTCATGATATGAATGGAAGTGCAGAGTCGTAAGTTTGTATACACTTTTGTTCCCCTTTATGCTATCTACGGTCTCTCCAAGAGCAGTCTGCTGCATTCTGATACAAATTTGTTCACCTTTTTCATTTTTTTCCAGATCCTTCGAGGACTTCGAGATACTCCATGGTGACATGCAAGGCTTAACTGATACCATGTCCTTTTTGAAGAGTTTATCAGGGCTTGTTGGAAATGACTTAAGAAGTCCTGAGAAGCAAACTCGAGAGAGGGCCGCTGCTTCTGTGCTCTTTGACTGGGAGGTACTCAGTTCTCTTTATAACCCTGGAGTGTGAATTCCGATAGTCTGTGCCAAGTTCTTGTTCTTCTCTATGTTAGACTGGAAGAATGCACCGAATCTGATGGACCACCCTTCATTTTGTTTCATAAATTCTGTTAATATGTTACAGAGAAATATTGTTGAGAAAAATTCCTATGCAATATTAAATTAAAAACAAGATTCATATGCAATATTTATTAACTGATTTTATTCTGTTATAGGAGGAAATATATGTTGCAAGAGCTCCTGGGCGATTAGACGTTATGGGTGGTATTGCAGATTACTCTGGAAGTCTTGTACTGCAGGTAAGTTTGACTGCAAAAACAAGTGCCATTTGTTTCATAGATTACCATTACTGGAGATAAGTATTAGACACATATGTAAAACATGTGTTATATGCCTTCCTTTTTTGTAACATTTTCAAAGCATACTCTTTTCTTATGAGCTTCATGGGCCCGATATCCACAAGCGAACCGTTTTTTATTACTTCTTATCAACTAGACTCTTTGGGGACACCACCTTTGTATCCTTAAACCTCTGACCATCCATTTTAATTACAAACGTGGCAAAAACATTGCCTTTTTTCATATTTATTAAACTTTCCTTTTGCATCGCCCTAACCTTTTGTACACCCACTTTATGCCATTAGGGTCCCTTGTGTAATTTTGCTCTCCACAAGGTTTGTCACAGGTCCATTTTAACATGCTAGATTTGTATGCCATTAATGCTGTATTATCACTTATTTATTTACAGATAATAGATGGATGTTTAATTTACTATGACTTCTATTTCCCTGAAGGCTGAGGCAATTCCCGATCTTCCAGCACTGTTTGAAGGATTAGTTAGATCTCAAACTTTTCTTCTATAAAAACGAATTGGTCATTGCTACAGGGACCGATTATCTCATAAATCATAGTTACCTAGGAGCTAGGACTATCTTCCCTAGTAAATTAGCACCTTTGTGGAATTGATCTAGTAGCCTTCTGATGTGATATGGTTGTTCTTTTTTGGCATGTGTGATTATTAACATATAGATGCCCATCCGAGAGGCATGCCATGTTGCTGTTCAGAGAAGCGACCCTACCAAACAGAAGCAATGGAAGCATACACAGGCTAGACAACTAGCAAATGGAGGAGCAGTACCAGTGTTACAAATTGTATGTTACAATCCTCAATCTTTCTGTCCCCTTATCTTTTTTAAACAGAGTCTTCTACTAAAATATTTTCACTTTTGACTTCTTCCATAATTCTGTGGAGATAAGACCCCCACATGTTTACTAGAGTATCTAATACACTTGTTTGTGCAACTGGGTGTTCTTACTAAATATATTTGCGCAGGTATCCTTTGGTTCTGAATTAAGTAATCGTGCACCTACGTTCGACATGGACCTTTCTGATTTTATGGATGGTGACAAACCAATATCTTATGATAAAGCCAAAGAATACTTTTCTCGGGACCCATCACAAAAGTAAGATTTTTTATTGTTGTCTATTATCAACAACTTTCATGTGTATTGATGTTTAATAAAACTTTTCCATCTCAGATGGGCTGCCTATGTTGCTGGAACTATTTTTGTACTGATGACTGAGCTAGGAGTGCGCTTTACAGACAGCATGAGCATTTTGGTACGAGTAATCGCAATTCATAGTATGCAAAATTGCATCCATTTATCACCTTTTTCATATTGGGATATATCACTAATGCTTGTATTAGCAAGTCTGTCCAGGAATGTTTGTTGATTAGTCATCAAACATCTTGCCATTCACATTTAATGACATCACATATGCTAGCAAGAATTAGTCTGTAAAGAAAACTATCTGTCCATCAATCATCAAACATATTGGCATTCATATTCTTTTTCATATTGGGATATATCACATATGCCTGTAAGAGCTAGTCGGTATTAGAAACTTATGTTGATTAGTCATCAAACATCATGCCATTCACATTTTTTTCATATAATGCCCATATTAATCAGTCATGTTTTCACATGTCAGACACACATGTAACCTGAACATCTGTATCAGTTATCTGTGGTATTTTTGTTTGAATCATCAGGTTTCTTCATCTGTCCCTGAAGGCAAAGGTGTCTCCTCTTCTGCATCAGTGGAGGTAGCTTCTATGTCTGCTATCGCTGCTGCCTATGGTTAGTATATCGAGAGGAGACATAAAGCAATGTTTGTTTCATTAAAGGAAGGGACGATTGCATAAGTGCCCTCACCTTGACCACTAACTTCATGTTTCCCCCCTTTTCCAACTTTGCCCCATTGCCCCTGCTTTGACCCATTCAACCCACCGTTGACCCTAGTTTTGCCTACTTTGGTGGCGTGATAAAATCAGGTGCAAACATGCTGTTAGAGGTCAAAGCGAGAGCAGATTGCAAATGGCCCTTTAAGAAAATAGCTATAGCAACTAATTTTGTTAATATATGTTGACATTTTGAATCTCTTCAGGAATTATTCACCTCCTGATATCTTACCTTGCATTTATACATGCAAAATGGCATCAGTTCACGTGTTATTCTTGCTTCTAGGTTTAAACATTGCTCCAAGGGATCTTGCTTTACTCTGTCAAAAGGTACAGTACACTGTCAAACTGTGTTAGGTTCATCACTTCATCTATTCTCAATTGAGTGTGTGTTGTCTGTTGGTGAACAATTATGAAGGTTGAGAATCGTGTTGTCGGAGCTCCTTGTGGAGTAATGGACCAAATGACATCTGCTTGTGGAGAAACTAACAAACTCCTAGCAATGGTTTGCCAGGTTACTAAGTGTTTATCTTCTCAACTGGCTGCTAGATCCAATCATTCCTCCAGTTTATCTCTATGCTGCCTTTCTATTTAATCGGTCAAAATCTCACTGCAGCCTGCAGAAGTGAAGGAGCTGGTTAGCATTCCAACTCATATACGATTTTGGGGTCTTGACTCTGGGATACGTCATAGGTGGATAAATCTCTGATTGAGCTTTGTGGTTGGGATAATCTTTTTAATATATTCTTGAATCTTGAATGGCTTTGTTGGAGCTAATTTTACTGTCCTTTGAGTTATGCAGTGTTGGTGGGACTGATTATGGGTCTGTAAGAGTAGGCACTTACATGGGTCGCAAGATGATCAAGTGTGCTGCATCTGACCTACTTTCAGAATTGTTGCCCTCATGCACATCTATGCAATCAGGCGACTCAAATCCTGATGAATATGAAGAACATGGTGTAGACCTTCTGAAATCTGAAGCATCAATGGAGTATTTATGCAACTTACCACCACATAGGTCTCACTCACCTTATTAACATTGACAGAACACTAGCATGTTTTTCATGTTCAGCAGTTTCTTATGGCTATATTTCTACTTCAGATATGAAGCTGTTTACGCAAAAGATATTCCAGAGACGATTACTGGTGATGTTTTTCTGGAGAAGTATGGAGATCATAATGATGCGGTAACAGAAGTTGACCGAAAACGATCTTACTGTGTGAAGGCTCCTACTAGACATCCCATATACGAGAATTCCCGAGTTGAGGTTTGACATCTTAAAACCATTATGCCTGTTTCTCCATTCGTAAATTGGTTTGCTTGTCGTTGTAGTGTTTTCAGTTTTATGAAACTGAAAGTCTACAGTAACTTTTTTTGGGGAGTGGGGGGTGGGGTTGTACAGTTTGGATAGAGAGGCATTTTTGTCTTCTCTGTCACTTAGATAAGCCTTGATGGTCATAAAATGTGTTATGACCGGCATCTTCTACTCACGCAGGAAGCCCATCAGTGGCTAGGGGTGCCAGCTGCTTGGAGGGCTTAAGGCCCATAGTTATTATATTTATTAGCTATTTTAGAGTTAAATTCCTATTATTCGGAGAACTATATATATACTTGTAAGGTTGATTGGAAACAATTAAGCAGAAACATATTATTGTTTCCGGCTTCCTTTAGGGAGCCGGGAGATACTTTTGTGCCCTAGCCGCCTTTCATCTTCTTCCACGCACGCCGCCAAATCCTCTCTCGCGTGAACAGTACCCGTGGGTACTGTAGCACACACCGCCAAATCCTCCACCGCGAGATCACGGCGCCCCGCCGTGGTCCGTCGCGGTTCAAGCCTCGACCTCTGATCACCCACCTCTACAACCTACGCTCAGTAAGGGGCCGAACCTCGGTTCCTATCAGCTTGGTATCTGAGACCTTGCCGATCATGGCTGACTCCGCTGCCTCCTCCGCCGCGTCCTCCGCGACGATCCCGCCGATCTCGCCCGACGCCAGCAACCCCCTTGCGACTACGGGCGCGCTGGTGGTGACAACTTCGCCGCCGATCCTGCACCCCACCGCGCCACGTCTGGTGTTTACGCCGGAAGAGATGACTGGCTACATCGTCGACCTCAGCCACAGCGTCAAGCAACTCCAGGACATGATGCGGGCGTTCGTTGGTGGCCAGTACGTGGTTCAGCCACCACAGCCATCTCAGCCCCCTCCGCCGCCGCCGCCGTTGCCCCCGACCCCGTCGCAGCCGCTTCTCACCTACTCCTACGGGGGGGTCAGCGGCGCTGTGCCCTCGCCATCGACGTCGGTGCCGCCGATGGGCGCGCGGGTGCCGATCCATCAACTGCAGTTTCCGCCCTCGCCGTCGCCCATCCCGTCCTGGGCTATGGCCTCCTCGTCGACCCACTCCTCCGCGCCGATATACTCGTCGGCGTCCCCGCGCACGTCCATCCCGCCGATCCCGACGACGGGCGTCCTCACCTCTCATGGGGGTCCCTACGCCTCGGGCACCCTGTACGGCGGCGTGGACGGGACGCTACTCCACGACCTCAGCGCCCCGGCGGCCACTGCACCGGCCGCGAGCAGCGACGCCTCAGGTGGCGCGCTGGCAGCCTACCCGGAGGGCTACGACGAGCGCCTGCCGTTGGGCCGGGGTTTGGGCCTGGACAGGCTGCCGCACAAGACTCACCGCCTCGACTTCGACACTTATGACGGCTCCGAGGACCCCCTCAATTGGCTCAACCATTGTGAGCAATTTTTCCGGGGACAGCGCTGGCCGGCCTCCGACAGAACGTGGATAGCGTCCTACCACCTTCGGGGCCTGGCGCAGACTTGGTACTATGCTCTTGAGCAGGATGAGGGCATGCCTTCTTGGGAGCGCTTCGTCGAGTTGTGCCGCCAACGCTTCGGCCCTCCGATCCGTGGCACCCGGTTGGCCGAGTTGGGCCGCCTGCCCTTCCACTCTTCCGTCCAGGAGTTCGCCGATCGCTTCCAGGCGGTGTCCTGCCAGGCTCGGGGAGTCTCCTCACTGCAGAAGGCCGAGCTCTTTGTTGGGGGCCTCCCCGAGCACATTCGTGTGGACGTGGAGATGCGCGACCCCCAAGACATCCAGACGGCCATCTACTTGGCGCGGGCCTTTGAGCGCCGAGCAGCTGCCATGCAGCCAGCTGCAGACTCGTTCGTGGCGCCTTCCCTTCCACGTCCGGGTCTGCCGACGCCGCGCCACCCGGTTGCGGGTCCCTCGGTGAGTACAGGCGCTACACTGGCTGTTGTCGCGCCACTACCCGCTCCAGCTCCCTCGTTTCGTCGTCTCACACCGGAGGAGCTGTTGGAGCGCCGTCGTCAAGGGCTTTGTTACAATTGTGATGAGCCCTACGTCCGCGGCCATCAGTGTAAGCGACTGTTCTACTTGGAGTCGGCTGACTTCCTCGACGACGACGTACCAGCTGCGGTGGCGACTGATGCAGTGTTCCAGCATGAGCCCGGTGTTGGTTGACGATGCTTCTACTAGGTTTCAGCTCGAGGATGAGCTGTTTCTCCAGACGGGGAGAGATGTTATGACCGGCATCTCCTACTCACGCAGGAAGCCCATCAGTGGCTAGGGGTGCCGGCTGCTTGGAGGGCTTAAGGCCCATAGTTATTATATTTATTAGCTATTTTAGAGTTAAATTCCTATTATTCGGAGAACTATATATATACTTGTAAGGTTGATTGGAAACAATTAAGCAGAAACATATTATTGTTTCCGGCTTCCTTTAGGGAGCCGGGAGATACTTTTGTGCCCTAGCCGCCTTTCATCTTCTTCCACGCACGCCGCCAAATCCTCTCTCGCGTGAACAGTACCCGCGGGTACTGTAGCACGCACCGCCAAATCCTCCACCACGAGGTCACGGCGCCCCGCCGTGGTCCGTCGCGGTTCAAGCCTCGACCTCCGATCACCCACCTCTACAACCTACGCTCAGTAAGGGGCCGAACCTCGGTTCCTATCAAAATGATCCTGTGAACTTGCTTTAATTTAGCTCGTTTTTTTCCTTAAAAAATTAAAATGAGCCTGTCTGATAAGATAATTCTATCTCTGGCATGTTTTATGCTTCTGGTGTGTAGGCCTTCAAAGCATTGTTGACAGCATCCAAAACAGACGAGCAACTTTCAGCCCTTGGAGAGCTTATGTTCCAGGTAAATTTGTGGTCAGCAGTAAAAAAGTTCATTTATATCCATACAGAATACAGACTGGCTTATGTTATATCCATATGAAGTAAATAAATGGAAAAATATCTTTCTTTCTAAAGGACAGCAAAAGCTTTGTCTCGACTTTTTTTTTGGTAGTAGTAGAACGAGAAGAGAAACAAGAAATATTTTGTTGTATCGTATTGCTTACATTTTGGTTGTTTATTTGACGGCAGTGCCACTACAGCTACAACGCTTGTGGGCTTGGTTCTGATGGTACAGACAGGCTAGTGAATCTAGTACAAGAAATGCGGCACAGGAAGACCTCGCGAACTGGAGGCCCCAGTCTATTCGGCGCCAAGATCACTGGTGGAGGGTCCGGTGGCTCAGTTTGTGTGATTGGGAAGAACTGCCTGAAAAGCAGTGAAGAGATACTTGAGGTGCGCCTCGACATGCTACCATAATTGACTTACCAATCGTACACATCCGAAGGCTTCAATCTTATCAATCACCAGAATGACAATAGTTGTGTGTGTATCCATGGTGTGCTAACGTACGAACTTGTTGATCCTTTTCAGATTCAGAAGAGATACAAAGCGGCTACTGGGTATCTTCCGATTGTTTTTGAGGGCTCGTCTCCAGGCGCCGGCAAGTTCGGGTACCTGAAGATTCGACGCCGATCCACGTCGCCATCTAACTGAACTGAAGGAAGAGCTCGGCCGTAGAATAGGTTGTGCAATTAAGCATCAGTCGAGACTCGAGAGGAACACTAATAGCGAACACCACACGGTCATATTGATCGTATTCGTATACCACGCACTACGTACAGCATGTCAATAATAGAACAATGACATATAGCGCTGCCAATAATACTACTACTAGTTGCTGTAGTACTTGGATGCCGCACTGCTGATCTGCGACTGCATACGTATGGCCAAACGTGATTCTGTAATTCTGCAGCATCGCTGTTAACTTACTCTACAGTAGAATTCAGCAAGGTGCTTCAGTTTTTGGTAGCCGCTGGTAGCTAGAATCTACAGACAACAAGAGGATTTCCTGGCAGGCAACCTCTGCAAGTTGTTCAATAATGCATCGCTTTGCTCGACTGCTCGTCGGGCAGAAGCACGGATTGGCATGGCATGGCATGGCATGCATGCTCCAACACTGCAACACAGGCCCCTGGCCAGCCGTTGCGATGGACGCGCAGTAGCCATCCACCGACTTGAGCTGTTAGATGCAGAGCATCAGACAACCGTCAGCGGCCGTGCAGTGCCCATGGCCATGGGGCTGTGATCTAGTACTGTACTAGATTCTAGCCGACATCAGAGCAGATGCAATCATGCATGCAAACAGGCGTTGTGCAGGAAGGCTGTCTAACAGCAGCGACGGGGTCCGGTCTAGATGACCGACAAGTCGGCAGGCCGGGAAAGATCTGAAGATGTGCAGGGAGACGCATCGGGCACCCATGTCCTTTCACGGCTGCAGGCTGCAGGCAGCTGTATGGTAATGGTTCGATGAGGCCGACGGGTAGACCGTGGATAAGAAGGTCAGTGTGTGATCTGGACTCTTTTTTATTTTTGCTCAATAGTTCACCAGTTGATTAGGAAGCAGTTACAGGCTGTTGCAATTGCAACCTGATCTACTATACTACTCCCGCTTTCTAATCTAAATAAAAAAATGCAATTCTATTATTTCTTTCTTAAGTTTGATCAAGTTTACAGAAAATAATATCAAAATTTATGTCTGCAAATAGATTTATTATGAAAAAAATATATTCTGTAATTAATCGAATGATATTTACTTGGCATAATAAATGTTAGTACTTAATCGTGTAAATTTAGTCAAATTTAAAATTATTTGATTTCTCGGAAGCGAGAATTGCATTTCTTTCTAGGACGGGGTGAACAGTTGCTGACAGGCACAAAAGAAGGGCCATTGGTTGATTACTCGTAGCATGGGAAGATTTTTCTTCAAGCTGTCTTCATGTTGTGGCATTACATTATCTTCTCTGTCTCTGTTTTCTTTAAAAAGAAAATAATGGAAAAGTACAACTTTTCTGACTGAATCGCTCTTTCAGAAAGCAGATACAATCTTTCAGCAGCCCCACCAGCGAAAAGGGGAAGGAAGAGGCAATAGCTTGAGCAACGCGAGGCAGGAATTGACCAAAACTGTTAGGCTCAACCATCAAAGAGGAGGCCCAGCGTGACCCCACTGCTACGCTCTCACAATACTGTGGCTGCCGTCCAGCGTCTGGTGATTGGCTGGGCCAGGTCTTAATTGGACCTGGGCCAGACCCCCCAATGTAGTGTCCATCTCAAGAAACCAGCCAAACCAATGGAAGCCAGGCTCTGAAACTGAAGAAGGTGGCTAGAAGCATCACAAAGCTGGGGACAGATTTCACTCACATGGTTTTCAGGTTATAGGTAGATAGAAGCTACCAAAGAGAGACCACACTACTAGTAGGTAGCAGCAGTGCCAGCCAGCTTCTGTACCCTGCTAATAACCATATGCATGCACTTGGACATGCATGGAGTAGCCATGGAAATGGAATTCTGGAATATGATCTGATCCACTGTGATTATTGGTTTCTTTCTTCAACATATATCGATCTGCTGGTTCTTTTGTTCATGTGGACTAGCAGCTGTTCTCTTGGCCATTCATCCTACTAGTGTGTGTGTATTGTTTATCTTAAAATAAAATCCTGTGGATTTTCCATTTGAGCTAGCTAGTTGTTGGTGCCACACTACTGGTGCCATCCAATGAGGATAGATGCGCAAGGTCAATCCTGTTATAGATGTGGAGAAAAGAAGCTAACTAGATCATATCCTGGTGAAGTGAAGGAGAATAAAGCCATTTGCGGCTAGTGCAGGTGCAGTTGCAATGGCAAGCATGAGATGACACCACTCAGGCTAAAGAGAGATCTGCTTTACTGCTAGCTGTTACAGCCTCACCTTCTTCCTCACGAACAATCAGTACGTAGCAGAAACAAGAAGCGAATAATAAGCTTGTTAGTTGCGTGGTTACTACTAGATAGCCCTGTCAGCCAATTTGACAGGATAAGATCCTGCTGGTGTGGTCATCTGCAACGTTTTACAACCAACAAGTGCAGTGCAGTGACGAATCATCCAGCTGAGCCAGCTCCTGCATGCAACATGCTATAGCTATATGTTCGATCTGTAGTATCAGCAGTGGATTTGCAAGCATGCATGTGTCGGCACGGGCGCATTCAGAGGCTCACACACGGCCCTGAGATGAGAACGAATACTCCTACCTGATGACATGACAGGAATTCTTGTGTGGTAAGGGTAGAAGCTGTAGCTAAGCCAAAGCCTGCTGTCACTTGCGGGCAAGCTGTGCTTGAAGCCCAGCACCACCAGCAGTCAGTCACACAGGTCTACCTCGTGAGCATGGACGGACGACGCACTGTGCGTATGCTAAGCTGTGGCAGGAGAGGGCATGCAGCTACCAGTGACTTGACTGCAGTGGTGACTGACTGGTTATCTTTTGTCTACTATCGATCTATCACCAGCTAGCTGCTCAATCCGGCGGAGATCAGATAGATAAGGGTGCGGTGCGGGGCCTCCTTGTTTACGCACTGTGTATATTTCTGCCGGCTCAATGATCGTGTCGGCCTCAGCCTGTTTGTTTCATTGGTTTATTGTGGCTGAAAGTACTGTTCACTGGTTTGTTGTGAGAGAAAAACACTGCTGGATGGTTGCTGATTCCGCTGAATAGCTCAAACGAATAGGGTGCCTGTATATGCCCAAGCTCCTTCTTCTGTGTACTCACGAGGTAGACTCAGTGCCCTAGACTCAGTGCTGCTCCAACTCATAAGAGCAGGTGAGATTTAGAGATTTATCAATGGTCATGTTATGCGTTTCCATTCATTTTGGGATTGAATTGCACACCATGCCTCAACACTTAACTTGTATGTGGCACAGATCATGGAAACAGTTCGTATTCTAATTCTTTTTTGGATTTGGACTCCACGCTAGACTTGGTCATGCTATTCTAACTCATATGAGTACATGAAAGATTAGATCCGTTGAATCCCTAGAAGGTTGTGAGCGACAAAAGACGAAGAATAACCCTTAGCCTCTTTAATATTAGATACAGATATAGATTTAGAGCCGTTTGATTGCGACTACAATTTTATAATCTGGCAAAAAAAATTAGAATCTGATCCAAAGGGTTAGGCTTCTATGAGATTCTACTATGTATTTCAGCAATCCAAAGCAATAATCATGTACCCTTCTGCGAGCTTCTCGAGGATTCTAAGGTAGCTAGGAAAGACAATTTTGCCCTTGATTTAACCTTATCCATAGAACCATCTGAAGGGTATTTTAGACATTTATCTTGTACAATGCACCCACTATTGATCCATAGTATAATATCAGAATTCGAATAGATTAGATTATTTATATCTAAAATCTAGATTCTCAAAATCACTATCTACGATCGAAATTCTTATAATGTCTTTAGGATCCTATCCTCAGTCAAATTTTAAATTGTTTGACCTAACACTCTATAATTATATCATTCCTAGGAGTGACAAATAGTCTAGACCACATAATCCTAAACTTTTTAGTAGTAACAAATAGTGCCACACCTACCAAAAGGAAGTCACAGTACAAACCGTATCATACTAGCCGTAGAGGTATGACAAGTGTCCCGACAGGAAAAAGGGTCATGTATGCTGCGAAAAGCAAGTAGTGTACAATTGAAGGGTACGGTGAAAAACAATCATGAACCATTATATGCATCAGATATAAATGTCGGGTCGTCGGGATGAAGCTTCTTATTGCCATTCTATCCTAAAGAATCACCTCTATCTCAAAGAGTGTAGTGTAGCACCAAAGAAGGAAGAGATACATACAAAAAAAAAATCCCATATTTTGGTGCTACTCAGTTATCAACCGAACTTGTCCTAAGAGTAGCACCAAAATATGGGAATTTTGGATAAGATCAGGTAAACGTTGTAAGTCCTATTGCAAGAATAGTCTACTTTTTATAATAGAATCCTTGTTTTTACGAGGATTCTATTATAAATATAAAAAAAGATCTTTGATAGGCAGAGAATACTGAGGACACAATATACAAAAAAAAACTTTCACCCTGTTCGGCAGGCTGTTTTTGCGGCTTATAAGCCGGCTGTGGCTGTTTTGCTGTGAGAGAAAAACACTGTTCCACGGCTGATAAGCCGTGCTGATAAGCTCAGCCGAACAGGTGGTTTTATTCTATACGATGGTAATGGAGGGAATGGAAAAAGGAAGAGGTGTACAAAGAAGGAAAGGGTACAGAGAGAGACAGGAGCCAAAGAAGGCCATACTGTGTGTTCCAAGAAGACTGACCACTACTCCCCCAATTCAAAATAATAAGACGTCTTTGCTTTTCTAGAAACATTAATTTTACTATGTATCTAAACACGTATATATCTAGTGTATAACAAAAACTATAAAAAAATACAAAAAGTCTTATAATTTAGAATAGAGGGAGTACATAACAAGTCGGTCTTTAATTAACAAAGTGCACTAAGAACCAAACACTGACTGTTGGTCAAAATTTATAAAGTTTCACTTGTTCAGTTATAAAATACGCTTATCGTTCTAGGATGAAGAAAGTACTAGCTAGCTAGCAAATCCTCATTAATATTTTAAAAAATCAATTTATATTCACCGAAATCACAAGACCAACATACATTCCCAAAATCATTATACATACTATGATGAAAGTAGTACTTGTGTTAAAGTGAAAGAATTCGATCTAGTACTACTCTTTCTTTCCATCGGAGAAGAAGGCGTCACTGAAGTTTTCTGCGTCACACGTCCGCCATTGGAGCCAGTAACTGGATTCACCGTGATGATTGAAGCAGGGCGCTGGTCGCTGGCTGTCTCAACAGCGAGGGACAGGCCAAATCCACCGGGGGTCCCATCCAAAGCAGTGTAACACTGTGACTGTTTGTGCTAGTGTGTTCCCCTTCCACGACAAGGCCGGCTTTGTAGCACTCACGGTACTACTAATCACGGATCTCATCAGGCAGCAGCTGAGCAGCAGCTTACTACTGCCTCTGTTTTAAAAAAAATGCAATTCTAGTTGCATTCTCAGTTAAAGTATTTAAATTTGATCAAATATATAGATAAAAATATTGATGGTTTTAACATCAAATAGACACATATAAAAAAATATCTCATGATGAATCTAATAATACTTATTTAATATCATAATTATTTATATTTTTCATGTATAATTAGTCAAACTTGAGATACTTTAACTTGATATTGTGTACACTAGAATTGTATTCTTTTCTGAACCGAGAGAGTAGTTTATTTTTGGTCATTCATCATTATTTCTCTATGTAAGAAATCATAGGACACACATGCAATAAAAAGTTGATAAGGATCAACTCGCTTAAGAGTATGTGATGGTGGATAGGATCAAAACTAAAATCACTCGGAGATTACTCAAAAAGATCAACTAACACCGGAGATTACTCTGCAAGTTTCTCAAAGAAGAGCCGTGCTCAATTATCATAACATATCAATATGTCCTCTCAAATAATAGATTACATGGATTATTTATACTAGGAACGTCCCTCCTAGTTGACTATGAAATAAACATAAGCTAAACCAAGGTCTTTGTCGGCGTTCGGACCCCGGGGGTCCTAAACCAACGAGTAGAATGCTGCGTGTCCCTTTCCTGGATGGTGATGCAAGGAGAACACACGGGGGTTTATCCTGGTTCGGGCAAAAGAAGGCCCTACGTCCAGCGGGGGTGAGAGGGATTTGTATTTCCTTGCACCGAGGTGCTTGCGTAGGGGTTACAAGCTTGCGAGAGAGGGCGACGAGCCCAAGTCTCAAAGGAGAAAAAGAAAGAGTACAAGATGACTGCTTGAGATGTTGATCGCTATGTTGTGTATGACTGGTTGTCCGTCCCCCTTCTCTAGGGCCCTGGCCTACCCTTTTATAGGACGGGATGAGGCCAGGACGATGGGAGCCTTGAAATGATGTTTTGTCGATCCTGTTGAGACGGCTGTAGCGACGTGCCTCAGGAATGGGAGGCCATCCTATGGGACGTGATGTCGTAGGCGTCGAAGTGACCCGGAGCGTCGTGCCATATCGTCCTTTCTTCCCTGTTGCGCCGTGTCGGTGGTCGAGGTCGGGTCGAGGTAGGGTCGAGGCCGAACGGATAAGTCCGAATCCCTGGAATCCTGGCGTACGGGCCTTGTCGTATCCTTCCTCGAGGGTTAATAGTGACACACAGGATGAGGCATGGCGGGTACAGTGACGTTTTTCACCTCCCATCACGGGATGGGCGATAAAACAGTGAAAACTGACACCGGTATTGTTCCCACGTCGACCCAGGCCGTGGCCATACCGGTAGGTGGCGGTTGGTAGGTTGCATTAAATGCTTTGACTTTTCGTCCCGTGGTAGGTGGGGACTGAGGGGGTCGAGCGCCTCGACCCGGGCTCACGCGAGTCGGAACGCCCGAGGCGGTCGAGCCCCGTGCGGGTTGGAACGCGGTCGAGGCCTCTCGTCGAGGGGGGCTCGTACGAGTCGGAGACGGGGCGCGGTCGAGGCACTTCGTCGAGCCGGCCTCGTACGAGGCGGACCTGTCGCACGTAGTGGGCTGTGCTTTATTGCGACTTAATCGTTTTAGTTTTTATGATCGTTAAATGTGGGGTACCCCTATACTATTGGTACCGACAGTAGCCCCCGAGCCTTTAGGTGAGTGTACGTTCACTCTCCTAGAGGTTTTTAGCCGATGAACTGGAGTCATAGCGCTGTTCGCTTCCTTGACAGGGACATCTGAGTGCTTCCAGGACTTCTTCCGGTGGGGGCGCGCGAGCGCACCCGCCGGGTGTAGCCCCCGAGGCCTCGGTGGAGTATTGAGAAAGTCTCCTCCGAGGTCTTTAATCGTGGTTTGCTAGGGAACAGTTGATGCGGCTGAGCCCCCGAGCCTTGTGCGCACAAGGTCGATCGGAGTTTCTGCCGTCTTTCGTTGTCCGTCCCTCACGCTCATCCCACGGAGAGGAGGAGGAGGGGTGGGGATCGTCGTACTACCCCGTTCGGGCGAGTGCGACGACCTCCGGTGAGCTACTAGCGGGGAGACTCGAGTGAGAGTCCGTGCTCCAGTCGTTAGGAGTCGGCTTGGGGCCCGGGGGCACTCTCAAATGATGCCAAGGAGTGGTCGTGCGGATGTCGGTTCCCTGCGACGGGATCCGAGGGCTCGATGCCTCCCCCGAGGGGATTCCTGCTCCGTCCTCATCCTTTGGCCTCGAATACGTCTCGGGGTGCCTCGAGAGCGTGGCTCGAGCCCTGGCCGTGTACGGGCGCATCCCTGGTCGTCCCTTGCTCTGTTGCTCGAGGGCGGCTGTCGAACCCAGGTCGAGGGCCAGCCTTCGCTTCCTCGAGACTTAAAATGGGCCCGGAGCCCGTTAGCGGAATCTCGGAACATCCGTCCGCGGATCTCGCCCCGCCCGTTTAGCCAGGCGCGCCTTTTTAGGGCGAGATCGGCGCGGTAGTGGGCGGCGTGGCGTTCGGTTACTGCGTGGGGACGGCCACGTGCCCCGCTCCTGTAAGGCAAGAAGGACGGTTAGGTGGGCGCATTTATTACGGGAAACTGTTGCTACCTTTTCGCGCGGCCGTTGAACTTCTTCCCGGTCTATAAAAGCGCGGCCCTGGGGTCTGTGTTCCCCTCCGGTTCTTTGCGTTCTTGCCATTCTTTGCCTTAGGAAACCCTAGCCCCCTTGCGCTTTCCGTCCGCATTGCCGCCGCCGCCGCCCTTTTTCCCTGCACCTTTCCTCCCCGCCGGCGCTAATGGCTGGAAAGAGCCAGTTTGTCGCTACCGACGGCTGGGCCTCCTCTTCCGTGACGGAGAAGAAGCTGGAGGAGCTGGTCGCGGATGGGTTGCTGCGGCCGAGGACGAGCCGGTCGCGGCCGGAGTGGATCGCGCCGCCGTCGACCCATCGGGAGCCGGCCCCCCCGGAAGGCTACGTGGTGAGCTTCGTAAGCTTCCACGAACGGGGGTTCGGTATCCCGTCGTCAGCCTTCATGCGGGCGCTCCTCCACTACTACCGGGTGGAGCTCCACCACCTCGCCCCCAACGCCATTGCGCAGGCCGCCATCTTCGCGGCGGTCTGCGAGGGATACCTCGGGGTGGAGCCGCAGTGGAACCTGTGGCTCCACCTTTTCAAGGCCGAGCTTTTCGCGCGGAACGCGGGAACGAAGGGCGCCTTCTACGCCGTGCGAGTAGGGAGCTGCGTCCTCCAGTTGAGGTCGAGTCGGACGGAACAGTACATCCCGGCGTGCCTCATCTCTTCGAACAGCGGGTGGCATACAGGCTGGTTCTACCTCCGCAACGACGAGAACCAGCTGCCGAAGTATACCGGCCGCGTGCTGACCGCCCGGGAGCACAACTGGGTGTACGGCGTGCCGGACGTCGAGAAGCCGCGCCTGGACCCGCTGCTGGCGGCGCTGCAGCAGCTTCGTGCTCGAGGCCTGACGGCGGCGGCAGTAGCGACGGCGTTCCACCGTCGTCGGGTGATGCCGCTATGCCGACGCCGCCTGCGCCTCGACCAGATGACCCCGGAGGCGTCTTTGGAGGGGAGCCGGATGTCGCACGAGACCCTCACCCCCGAGGAGGGGCTTCGCCGAGCCCGCCGGATGGTGGGGACCTTCAAGGCGGAGGAAGCCGATCTGCTCCCCATGAGGCCCACTGAGGGGTTCGAGCCCGTGGTAAGCTCCTTAGTACGCTCGTCTTTTTAGTTCGATTCGCGTCTGAGACCTTCCCCTGACCCGGTCGACGCCAATGCGCAGGACTTATCGGCGTTGCGGGAGACCCGACCGCCGGTTCCGGAGGACCAACCTGCTCGGGACGCTCGACGGGAGCACGCCTCGAAGCAGAAGGCGGCCAAGGTGTCGACCAAGAAGCGGGCGGCCCGGAAGTCCAGGGAGAAGGAGGCGCGGAGAAAACTCCGGCGCCAACAGGCCCTCGACGGGCTCCCTTTAGAGCCGTCGCCCTCCGAGACCATGTCGGGAGAGGACGACGGCAGCAGCGGCGAGGATGACGACGCCTTGTCGCGGTACGAGGCAGCGACCGGGCTGGGGAACCTCCCCGACATCCGCCCTCTGCTGGAGCCCCTCGCGGGACCATCCTCCTCGGTCGTTGTGGTCGAGGAGGTCGAGGAGGACGACGAGGAAGAGGAGAAGAGGAAGAAGAAGAAGGAGGAGGAAAAGAGGGAGGCGGGCCCCTCGGCGGGAGGGGTCGCCTCGCCCCGGACCCAGCCAGGGGGGTCGACAGGGGCGCCTGACCCAGCCCAGGCCCCGCAAGCTCAGGCGGGGACGGGGGTGGGGGTGCCGACATTGTCGTCGGCGGCGCCTTCATCGGGCGTGAAGACCCGAGGCCAGTTGGCCTCGGAGGCGCAGAAAGCGCGCAGCGGCGCACCGGCGAGAGCCCCGAGGAGCGCCCGGTCCGCGGGTGGGGCTGCCGCGAGGCCGCCGCCTGCGACCTCGAGCGGCTCGGACCGTGGGGGGTCGAGGCCCCTGGTGCCGATTTCTGGGTAAGCTTCTGAACAGAAAGGGACTCGTCTTTTCCTTTTGATTTCGTCGATCGACTAATCCTTTATTTTTCAGGCTGAAACGGAAGGCGGAGACCATGGGGCCCACCCCCGTGAAGTCCCTTCGAGCCAGCGCCTCCGTCCTTAACCGGTCGGCGGCACAGGACGCTGCCTGGGTCCGCGAGGTCGAGGCGGCGAAGGAGCGTCGTCGGCAACGGGAGGCCGCGGGTGCCTCGACGGCTGTCGGCCCCGATCCTGCGGTGGCGGGGTCAGAGCCGGCAAGGACGGCGGCGCCTGGCCCGGTCGAGGCGGAGCCCAAGGCGCTGCCCTCGGCTGAGGCCACCGTCGAGGTGGCCACAGAGGAGGCGGCCGCAGAGGCGACCGCGGAGGGGGCTGCACCAGCGCCGGAGCAGGAGGCGGCGCCGGCGAGGGAGCCGCAGCCGCAGGCCACACCCGTGCCGGAGCAGGAGGTGGCGCCGGCGAGGGAGTCGCAGCCGCAGCAGGATCTACCGGCGCGGCCGGTGGGCATGACGGAAGGTGGGGCCGTCGGGCCTTCTGCCGGAGCCCCGGAGGCGGCGACGCCGGAAGTTGAGGCGCCGGTCGCGGGGGTACCGGCGGTGGGAGCGTCGGCGTCCGAGCCGCCGTCGGGCGAGATACCGGCCGCAGGGGCGTCTACGGCAGAGGTGCCGGCTCCGCAGGCACAGGCTGCCGAGGGGCCGGTCACTGCCGAGGGACAAGCGCCCGTGGTCATCGTCCTCGACGACGCCCCCCTGGACAAGGGAAAGGAGATCGTGGGGGCCGAGGAGGGCGAGACCACAAGCCGGGCGGAAGCCTCGGCCCCTGCCGGGGGTGCGAGCGAAGCCGGCCCTTCGTCCGGGCCGGGAGGTGCCCCGGCTGGGGCGTCATCGTCGTGGCCGGACTTCGCCGCGCTGGCGATAGCGCGGGCCGAGGAGGAGATCCCGAGGTGGGGAGGGCCGCCCCTTGCGTTCAAGGATGCCGCAAACCTCGACGGCGAGCCCATCCTCGTCCTGAACGACAGGGATGAGGTCCACCGCTGGCAGTACCTCGAGGGCGTCCGCCAACACCTCGCTCGGCTGCTCAGCGTGGCGTCCGACGCTGTTACGCGGGGCATGCTGGACGCCACGGAGGTATGACCAAGTCGCCGGCTTACTCCGTGGGTCTTCGTGTCTTTTTCCCTTGGACTCATTACGTTTTTTGATTTTTCTTGAATTAGGAACTCAAAGAGGCCTCCCGCCGAAAGTCACTCTTCATCCGGGGTGAGAGTGGTGTGTGGGCGTCGCTGTCTCGGCAACGGGCCCTGGTCGAGGAGACTCAGAAGAGGCTCGCCGATCGGTCCGCTGAGGTGGCGGAACTACGCACCGCCTTCTCGACGGTGAAGGAAGAGGCGATGCAGGCGTGGGCGGCGGAGGCCTCGATGCGCACCGAGGCAGACAAGGCCCGGGAAGAGGCTGCCCAGGCCCGCCGAGACCTCGAGCCCCTGTCGGCGCGGGTCAAGGAGCTCGAGGAGGACGTCTCCCAGGTTGGCCGTCAGCGGGACGCCCTCAACGTCCAGATCGGGCAGGTGACAGCCCAGCTTGGCGCGCTGAAGGGCGAGGTCTCGGTGCTGAATGGGGCCGTCCAGGAGAAGGACACGGCGCTCCAGACCGCCCTCCAGGAGATCGAGGCCCTGAAGGCGGCCGTTCGTGAGAAGGACAGCGCCCTCCTGGGGCTCGAACGGACGTGCGGGGGGCTCGGCGACGAGGTCGTGGGTTTGAAGACTCACGTCGAGGGTAAGTACAATCTTTTGTAGTTATGCCGCCGGCGCGTCGTATTGGGTGCTAATGTTAGCTTGTCGTTTTCCAGAGCTGGAGCGCGAGAACCAGGAGGCCCACTCGACCGCGAACTCCCTGCAGAGCCTCCTGGAAGCCGAGACTCGGAGGACCCAGTTGCTCGAGGGCGCGATCACCACCGTGTGCGACGGTCTGGGGGTCGGACCCGACGCTGACACCGGAGAGGACGCCCCAGGGAGCTGCTTCATCCGTCGGATGGCCGCGCTAGGTCATTTTGCCCGGGAGAAGATACGGGACAGCCTCCACCACGGCGTAAAGAGGGCACTGGCCGTCGTTCGCTCTGGTTTTGTGTTCGACATGGAGCTCGTCGCCGACGGCTTCATCACAGACCCGGAGCGGACGGACGCGGAGAACGCAGATGCCTGCTTGGATCTGATCGAAGCTGCGGAGGGGCCTGGGAGCCGCCTGGCCTCGCTCTTCGAGCCCGAGGTGGTGCCGCCTGCTGACGACGAAGGCCTGTGAGCCAAATCTGGGCACGGAGGCCCGTGTAATAAGTTAGTTATTTTGAATTTTGATCGTGGTGGCCCTGGGGGCCTTAAGAACTCAAAACTTAAACTAGTTTGTGACGAATCTAGTTTTATTCGAGCCTTTTTTCCCTTTCGGCCTGGGTTGTGTTCTCATACGATTTACTTAACGCGCAGTCACGCCCTTTGGCGTGGGGAGTGAGCGGAGGTACCGTAGCCTCGGGGGCGTAAGCGATCTCGCGGCTCGACTGCCCTCGAGCTTCAGGGTGCTCTTGCGGCCTTGTAGATCGTGTGAGAAACTGACCTAAGCGGCAGGGAGTGTGCTACTCTCTTTCAAAGTTAAGAACCCCCTAGAAGGCATGAGGGGTGAGTGGAGGTACCGTAACCTCAGAGGTTGAAGTGATACTCCTGACTCGAGGGCCCTTTCGAACCTTAGGGTGTTCTTGCAGCGAAGCCGATTGGAAAAGCGGTTCTTAAATTTTTGAAAGAGAGTACAAGTTTTCCTAGGGACTGGGGGGTCCCCCCCCTTGTAGCCCCCGAGGGAGGGTCGATTCTGGGAGTGCAGAGTCGATCCTTCCTCAATGTGGAACGAAAGCTTGAACATCGCTGTAGTCTTTATTGATGAAAAAGGAAATACAAGGCCTCGAGGCTTTCTAAGGAAAAAAGCGACGTAGCTGTTCAATGTTCCAAGCGTTGGTGAAGATTTCGCCCTTCTCGTTGGATAGCTTGTAGGTGCCCGGCTTTAGTACTTCTGCGATGATGTACGGTCCTTCCCACGGTGGCGTGAGTTTGTGGCGTCCCTTGGTGTTCTGGTTCCGGCGCAGCACCAAATCACCGACGTTGAGGTCACGCCTGCGTATGTGTCTGTCGTGGTAACGTCGGAGACCCTGCTGGTACCTGGCAGAATGCAACAAAGCCACGTCTCGGGCTTCCTCGAGCTGGTCGAGGGCGTCCTCTCTTGCGGCGTTGTTATTTCCTTCGTTGTAGGCTTTTAACCTTGGGGATCCGTACTCTATATCTGTCGGAAGCATAGCCTCGGACCCGTAGACTAAGAAGAACGGAGTGAACCCCGTGGCTCGACTCGGCGTTGTTCTCAGGCTCCACAGGACCGAGGGTAGCTCGGTGGCCCATCTTTTGCCGTGCTTGTTTAGCTTGTCAAAAATTCTGGGTTTCAGGCCTTGTAGGAGCATGCCGTTGGCACGCTCTACTTGGCCGTTTGTTTTTGGATGAGCTACGGCCGACCAGAGCACGCGAATGTGATGGTGGTCACAGAAATCTAGAAACTTTTTACCAGTGAACTGGGTGCCGTTATCAGTGATAATGCAGTTCGGAACCCCAAATCGATGGATGATGTCGGTAAAGAAAATCACGGCTTGTTCGGACCTGATACTGGTGATGGGACGAGCCTCGATCCACTTAGAAAACTTGTCGATTGCGACAAGCAAATGGGTGAAGCCACCAGTAGTTCTTTTCAGCGGTCCGACGAGGTCGAGCCCCCAAACGGCGAACGGCCACGTGATGGGAATGGTTTGCAGAGCATGTGCCGGGAGGTGAGTCTGCCTTGCATAGTACTGACAACCTTCGCAGGAGCGTACTAGTTTGACGGCGTCGGAGACAGCAGTCGGCCAATAGAACCCTTGTCTAAAGGCGTTCCCGACGAGGGTTCGAGGCGCAGCGTGGTGACCGCAAGCCCCCGAGTGCAGGTCGTTGAGCAGGTCCCTGCCTTCCTTGTTTGTGATGCAACGTTGGAGAATGCCCGTAGGGCTGCGGCGGTACAGCTCCCCACCGTCTCCAATGATCACAAAGGTTTTGGCCCGTCGAGCGATCCGTCGAGCCTCGGTCTTACCCGAGGGGAGGACTCCTTGGATAAGATAGTCGAGGTATGGTGCGCGCCAATCAGTCTCGATGTCAGATGGGGGGGTCGATCTTTCCACCTGCATGGCCTCGGCCCCGGTCGAGGGGGCCTCTGCCTCAGGTGGGGGGTCGAGCGACGACCCGTCGACCCCTCCGTCCAACCCAAGGTCGACGGATGGCCTTTGGAGATCTTTTGCGAAAACGTCAGGTGGGACCGTAGTTCGACTTGACGCGATTTTTGCGAGCTCATCAGCGGCCTCATTATATTTGCGTGCTATGTGGTTGAGCTCGAGGCCATGAAATTTATCCTCGAGGCGTCGTACCTCTTGGCAGTAGGCTTCCATCTTGGGGTCGCGGCAGCTCGAGCTCTTCATGACTTGATCGATCACTAGCTGGGAGTCGCCTCGAACATCGAGGTGTCGGACCCCGAGCTCGATGGCGATTCTTAGCCCCGTGACGAGCGCCTCGTATTCGGCGACGTTGTTGGATGCAGGGAAATGGAGCCGGATGACGTAGCGCATGTGAACCCCGAGGGGTGAGACGAAGAGCAAGCCCGCGCCTGCTCCTGTTTTCATCAGAGACCCATCGAAGTACATGGTCCAGAGCTCGGCCTGGAGCTGTGTGGGAGGGAGCTGGGTGTCGGTCCATTCAGCCAAGAAGTCTGCCAACACTTGTGACTTTATGGCTTTGCGCGGTGCATAGGACAGGGTCTCGCCCATGAGCTCGACCGCCCACTTGGCAATCCTACCCGTGGCTTCCCGGTTCTGGGCTATCTCTCCCAGGGGGAAAGAAGAAACCACAGTAACTGGGTGGCCCTCAAAGTAGTGTCGGAGCTTACGTCGTGTCAAGATGACAGCATAAAGCAGTTTCTGGATTTGGGGGTAACGGACCTTGGTTTCTGAGAGCACTTCACTAATGAAATAGACCGGCCTTTGGACGAGCAAGGCATGAGCTTCCTCGGCTCGTTCGACGACCAGGACTGCGCTGACTACCTGTGATGTCGCAGCGACATAGAGTAGGAGCGGCTCTCCTGGGGTTGGAGGGACGAGAATTGGAGAGTTAGAGAGTGTGGCCTTGAGCTTGGTGAGTGCTTCCTCAGCCTCGAGGGTCCAGGAAAAATGCTCCGATTTCTTTAAGAGGCGGTACAGAGGGAGCGCTTTCTCGCCGAGGCGCGAAATGAAACGGCTGAGCGCCGCTAGGCAGCCCGTGACCCTCTGTACGCCTTTCAGATCTCGGATGGGGGCCATCTTGGTTATGGCAGAGATTTTTTCTGGATTGGCCTCGATTCCCCGCTTGGACACGATGAACCCCAGAAGCATCCCTCGGGGACGCCAAAAACGCACTTTTCTGGATTGAGCTTGATATTCTTTGCTCGAAGGCATTTGAAGGCGATGTCGAGGTCATTTATTAGATTGTCGGTTCGTTTGGTCTTGACTACGATGTCATCGACGTATGCCTCGACGGTTGGTCCGATGTGTTCTCCGAAAACGTGCTGCATGCATCGCTGGTACGTCGCCCCTGCGTTCCGGAGACCGAAGGGCATCGTAACGTAGCAATACATGCCGAAAGGGGTGATGAACGAAGTCGCGAGCTGATCGGACTCCTTCATTTTTATCTGATGGTAACCGGAGTAGGCATCTAAGAACGAAAGAGTTTCACATCCCGCAGTTGAATCAACGATTTGATCAATGCGTGGCAAAGGAAAGGGAACTTTCGGACATGCTTTATTTAAACTAGTATAGTCTACACACATCCGCCACTTCCCACTCTTTTTTCTAACTAATACAGGATTAGCTAGCCATTCGGGATGGTGAACTTCCTTGATGAACCCGGCCTCCAGTAGCTTGTGGATCTCT
>CM039594.1:10183628-10232791 GCA_022457205.1 Saccharum spontaneum | reverse complement strand
CGGCAGCTCGAGCTCTTCATGACTTGATCGATCACTAGCTGGGAGTCGCCTCGAACATCGAGGTGTCGGACCCCGAGCTCGATGGCGATTCTTAGCCCCGTGACGAGCGCCTCGTATTCGGCGACGTTGTTGGATGCAGGGAAATGGAGCCGGATGACGTAGCGCATGTGAACCCCGAGGGGTGAGACGAAGAGCAAGCCCGCGCCTGCTCCTGTTTTCATCAGAGACCCATCGAAGTACATGGTCCAGAGCTCGGCCTGGAGCTGTGTGGGAGGGAGCTGGGTGTCGGTCCATTCAGCCAAGAAGTCTGCCAACACTTGTGACTTTATGGCTTTGCGCGGTGCATAGGACAGGGTCTCGCCCATGAGCTCGACCGCCCACTTGGCAATCCTACCCGTGGCTTCCCGGTTCTGGGCTATCTCTCCCAGGGGGAAAGAAGAAACCACAGTAACTGGGTGGCCCTCAAAGTAGTGTCGGAGCTTACGTCGTGTCAAGATGACAGCATAAAGCAGTTTCTGGATTTGGGGGTAACGGACCTTGGTTTCTGAGAGCACTTCACTAATGAAATAGACCGGCCTTTGGACGAGCAAGGCATGAGCTTCCTCGGCTCGTTCGACGACCAGGACTGCGCTGACTACCTGTGATGTCGCAGCGACATAGAGTAGGAGCGGCTCTCCTGGGGTTGGAGGGACGAGAATTGGAGAGTTAGAGAGTGTGGCCTTGAGCTTGGTGAGTGCTTCCTCAGCCTCGAGGGTCCAGGAAAAATGCTCCGATTTCTTTAAGAGGCGGTACAGAGGGAGCGCTTTCTCGCCGAGGCGCGAAATGAAACGGCTGAGCGCCGCTAGGCAGCCCGTGACCCTCTGTACGCCTTTCAGATCTCGGATGGGGGCCATCTTGGTTATGGCAGAGATTTTTTCTGGATTGGCCTCGATTCCCCGCTTGGACACGATGAACCCCAGAAGCATCCCTCGGGGGACGCCAAAAACGCACTTTTCTGGATTGAGCTTGATATTCTTTGCTCGAAGGCATTTGAAGGCGATGTCGAGGTCATTTATTAGATTGTCGGTTCGTTTGGTCTTGACTACGATGTCATCGACGTATGCCTCGACGGTTGGTCCGATGTGTTCTCCGAAAACGTGCTGCATGCATCGCTGGTACGTCGCCCCTGCGTTCCGGAGACCGAAGGGCATCGTAACGTAGCAATACATGCCGAAAGGGGTGATGAACGAAGTCGCGAGCTGATCGGACTCCTTCATTTTTATCTGATGGTAACCGGAGTAGGCATCTAAGAACGAAAGAGTTTCACATCCCGCAGTTGAATCAACGATTTGATCAATGCGTGGCAAAGGAAAGGGAACTTTCGGACATGCTTTATTTAAACTAGTATAGTCTACACACATCCGCCACTTCCCACTCTTTTTTCTAACTAATACAGGATTAGCTAGCCATTCGGGATGGTGAACTTCCTTGATGAACCCGGCCTCCAGTAGCTTGTGGATCTCTTCGCCGATGACCCTGCGCTTCTCCTCGTCGAAGCGGCGCAGGCGTTGCTTCACCGGTTTGGACCCGGCCCGGATCTCCAAGGCGTGCTCGGCGACTTCCCTGGGTATGCCCGGCATATCCGAGGGACTCCACGCAAAAATGTCGATATTTGCGCGGAGAAAGTCGACGAGCACGGCTTCCTATTTCGGGTCGAGGGTGGCGCTGACGTTCAGCGCCTTCCCATTGGGATCAGCGGGGTCGAGGGGCACGAGCTTGACGTCTTCCGCGGGCTCGAAGCTGCCGGCGTGTCGTTTCGGGTCGGGAATCTCGTTGGCGAGACCGTCGAGGTCTGCAGCCAAGGTTGCCGATTCCAAAACCGCCTCGCCGTGCTCGACGCACTCGACGTCGCACTCGTAGGCATGTTCGTATGAGGGCCCCACTGTGATGACGCCGTTTGGGCCGGGCATCTTGAGCTTGAGGTAGGTGTAGTTTGGTACGGCCATGAACTTGGCGTAGCACGGGCGTCCGAGGATGGCGTGGTATGTCCCACGGAATCCGACCACTTCGAAGGTGAGGGTCTCCTTCCTGAAGTTGGCCGGTGTGCCGAAACAAACGGGCAGATCGACCCGTCCGAGGGGTTCTGCCCGCTTCCCTGGCACGACACCGTGGAAGCCCCCGACGCTAGGTTGCAGGCGCGCCCTCTCGACCCCCAGGAGGTCGAGGGTTTGTGAGTAGATGATGTTGAGGCTGCTTCCGCCGTCCATGAGTACCTTAGTGAGGCGCGTGTTGGCGATGACGGGATCAACGACAAGTGGGTAGATCCCCGGATTGGGGATGTAGTCCGGATGATCATTACGATCGAAAGTGATGGCCACCGCGGACCAATCAAGGAAGCGAGGGACCGCCGTCTGCACGGAGAAGACCTCACGCCGCTCTCGCTTGCGCTGGCGCGCTGAGAGGCGGGTTGAGGGTCCTCCGTAGATCATGAAGCAGTCGTGGATCTCGGGGAATCCCTCCTCCTTGCCATCACCCTTTGGGTCCTCCTTCTTGTCGGCGGCCTTATTGCCAGCGCCCTCAAAGTACCTGCGGAGCATATGACAATCCTCGAGGTTATGGTTAGTGGGCCCCTTGTGGTAAGGGCACGGTTCCTTGAGCATTTTGTCGAAGACGCCCCCGCCGGGGGGGCCTCGAGGCTTCTTGCGTTCGGTAGCAGCGACAAGCTCGTCGGCCGGGGCCTCGAGCTTGCCCTGCTGGCCCTTCTTCTTCTTGCGGTTGTTCCTTTTGGAGCCTCGGGCGGAGCTCGCAGGATCGTCGGTCCTCTGCTTGCCAGTGCCCTGCTCGCCGCCAAAGATGGCACCAACTGCCTCCTCGCCGGCGGCGAAGTTGGTGACGATGTCCATCAGCCCGTTGGCAGTGAGCGGGGTGTGACGCCCCAACTCTCGGACCAACTCCTTGCAAGTGGTGCCCGAGAGGAAGGCCATAATTACATCAGAGTCGGTGACATTGGGCAGCTCGGTGCGTTGCCTGGAGAAACGCCGAATGTAATCCCGGAGGGATTCACCTGGCTTCTGCTTGCAACTCCGGAGGTCCCACGAGTTGCCGGGGCGCATGTAAGTTCCCTTGAAGTTCCCCTCGAACACCCTTACGAGGTCGCCCCAGTCGTGGATCTGTTGGGGCGGCAGGTCCTCGAGCCAGGCTCGAGCGGTGTCGGAGAGGAACAGGGGGAGCTGGCGGATGATGACTCGGTCGTCGGTGGCCCCGCCCAACTGACACGCCAAGCGGAAGTCGACGAGCCAAAGTTCGGGTTTGGTCTCGCCGTTGTATTTGGCGAGAGTCGTGGGAGGGCGGAACCGTGCTGGCAGTACCGTTTCGCGGATTGCCTTGCTGAAGACCCGAGGGCCCGGAGGCTCGGGTGAAGGGCTGCGATCCTCCGAGCTGTCGTAGCGCCCGCCCCTGTGCACGTGGTAGCCTCGAGCCACACCGTCACCGTGCTTGCGCGTGCGGCGCTCGACGACGTTGCCACGGGTGTCTCGAGGCTCTTGGTCATGAGCGACGGGCTCGGGGGCGGGAGCCATCCGGATCCGTCGGGCAGGTTCGGGATGAACCGAGGCCTCCCTCTCCTTCCGAGAGGGCTCCGCGAGCCGCTCCGAGGCGGGCTCGCGTCGCCTCGAGGCAGAGCTCTCTGCCTGCTGCAGGGCAGCAGTCTCGAGGAGTTCTCGGATCTCCTCTCGAGCCCGGCGCGCTTCGGGGTTCGACGGCTCGGGCATGTTGCGGAGGAGCATGGCGGCGGCGACGACGTTCTGGCTGGCTCGAGCGAAGACCGGGGGATCGGTTATCCGGTCCTCGTCGATGCGACGGTTGACGTCGCGAGCTCTTTCGCGAGCTCTCCCGCCAAGTACGCGTTCTGCGCGCTCATGCTCGAGAGTTTGTTGGAGTAGACGCAGATTTTCTCGTTCCTCGTCGAGCCTTTCCCGCAACTCGCGGATTTGGTCGAGCTGCGCCCCCTGATCCGCAGGGAGCTGAGCCTCGCCTTGCCCGGCAGGGTGCCCGTCGTGAGGAGGCGTGCGCCCTCCTCCGACCGGTTGTTGCTCCTGCGAATCCGACGCGCTTTCAACATCGACGTTGAGACACTCGCGGGTCGGATCGTAGGTATCGTCAGCCGAGTCGGAGTCAGGGGCGCCGAAATAATAGTATGACGGGGGAATGCACGGTCGTTGCGAGCCGCTACCGGGGTTGCGGCGTGGGGAAGCGGCCACACGGGGTTCTGTTTCTGGCGTCTCAGTAGAGTCCAGATAATCAGAAGCCGGCGTGGACGCGACGAGGTCAAGGGCGAAGCGTAGGTGGTGCCCAGGGAGTTCCTCATAAGCACTCATACGAGTGCTTACGGAGGAAGCGTATGCTTGGGCGGCCGGAACCAGCCCAAACAGAAACGGCGAAGGTGATGTTGCCGCCCTTGCCGGGAGGGAGGCACGGGGCAGCGACGTTGCACCAGGCGGAGGAGCGGCGGGGTTCTCTGCTGGCATGCTGTCCTCGGCCAGGCCCATCGTGCCCAGACTTTCCACGAGAAAATCCGGGCCGGCGTCTGGCTGGGAAGCGCCAAACCGGGGAATCCCATTGCCCTCCGTCAGGTGGAAACGATGGTTGCGCCGGGCTCGCCGCCGCCGAGCGGCTCGCGCCAGCCTGGAGCGACGGTACCGGCGGACTGCTCCCCCAGGCTGGGAGAGCTCGTAATCCTCGTCGGTAGGGTGTCTTGGCGGGAGCAGGACCATATCGTAGCCATAGCCGAGCGACATGAACTCCAAACTCCCGAACCAGATCACCGTGGCCAACGGGATAGGGCGTTCGGGGTCAGCCATCCAGGGAAAAGGCGGGAAAGCGACGTTAGCACGCAGCGTGCCCCTACCTGGCGCGCCAACTGTCGGCGTTCGGACCCCGGGGGGTCCTAAACCAACGAGTAGAATGCTGCGTGTCCCTTTCCTGGATGGTGATGCAAGGAGAACACACGGGGGTTTATCCTGGTTCGGGCAAAAGAAGGCCCTACGTCCAGCGGGGGTGAGAGGGATTTGTATTTCCTTGCACCGAGGTGCTTGCGTAGGGGTTACAAGCTTGCGAGAGAGGGCGACGAGCCCAAGTCTCAAAGGAGAAAAAGAAAGAGTACAAGATGACTGCTTGAGATGTTGATCGCTATGTTGTGTATGACTGGTTGTCCGTCCCCCTTCTCTAGGGCCCTGGCCTACCCTTTTATAGGACGGGATGAGGCCAGGACGATGGGAGCCTTGAAATGATGTTTTGTCGATCCTGTTGAGACGGCTGTAGCGACGTGCCTCAGGAATGGGAGGCCATCCTATGGGACGTGATGTCGTAGGCGTCGAAGTGACCCGGAGCGTCGTGCCATATCGTCCTTTCTTCCCTGTTGCGCCGTGTCGGTGGTCGAGGTCGGGTCGAGGTAGGGTCGAGGCCGAACGGATAAGTCCGAATCCCTGGAATCCTGGCGTACGGGCCTTGTCGTATCCTTCCTCGAGGGTTAATAGTGACACACAGGATGAGGCATGGCGGGTACAGTGACGTTTTTCACCTCCCATCACGGGATGGGCGATAAAACAGTGAAAACTGACACCGGTATTGTTCCCACGTCGACCCAGGCCGTGGCCATACCGGTAGGTGGCGGTTGGTAGGTTGCATTAAATGCTTTGACTTTTCGTCCCGTGGTAGGTGGGGACTGAGGGGGTCGAGCGCCTCGACCCGGGCTCACGCGAGTCGGAACGCCCGAGGCGGTCGAGCCCCGTGCGGGTTGGAACGCGGTCGAGGCCTCTCGTCGAGGGGGGCTCGTACGAGTCGGAGACGGGGCGCGGTCGAGGCACTTCGTCGAGCCGGCCTCGTACGAGGCGGACCTGTCGCACGTAGTGGGCTGTGCTTTATTGCGACTTAATCGTTTTAGTTTTTATGATCGTTAAATGTGGGGTACCCCTATACTATTGGTACCGACAGTCTTATTACTGTGCAGCCACCGAACAGCTGGTGCATCTTCCACTAAAGCGGTCAAAACTCCTAGCTCCGAAGTCACTGTTCGTTGCGTTGGAAACTAGAGTCACATATCTTTCCAATAATATAATATAATATATGAATGCAGAAACCTTCGATATTAATACCAGCAAAAGTCACGAAATTTAACAATAATTTTGCATGCTTCTGAAGATCTTATCAAAAGGTATTATAGCGAAGACACATTTATGCAAATTAATATCAAGTCCTTATATTAATGAAGAAAACATTATTCATCATCCCATCAATTCTTGGTCATTGCCTATATGAACATTTTTATTGCTACTTGATTTTTATTGCCTATATAAAAATAGTTGATCTAGCACAACAATATGGTAGCTGCAGTAGCGGATGGTAAGTGCAACAGCAGATCCGTAAATTGCAAACAAAATAAAGGCAGTGTTTAGTTTCTTCAAAATTCCAAAAATTTTACAAAATTCTCCGTCACATCGAATCTTTGGACGCATGCATAGAGTATTAAATGTAGGTAAAAAAATAATCAATTGCACAGTTTGTCTGTAAATGTCGAGACGAATCTTTTAAGCCTAGTTAATCTATAATTGAATAAATTTTATCAAATAACAACAAAAAATACTACAGAAACTTTACACCAACTTTTACACCATCTAAACACTACCAAAGGCAGCGTAGCTTTTGTGGCCCGTCCCAGCTCCCCGGCCTTTGGCAGCAGGAGGGCGGCTCAACGACGACCGTGCTGGTGTGCTTAGTGAGCACAACTCCCGAGGCGCACGAGCGAGCAGGACCAGGGGCACGCTGACGCAGACACCAAGGTCCGCCTGTGCTCCTCCTGTAGACCTGTTCTACTGTACAAGTACCCGTACTCTACAGTGGTGTATAAATACCACAAAGGTCTTGTTTAGATACCCAAATTTCACCCCAAATTTTACTATGGAAAAAGAAGATTCTCCATCACATCAAAATGTCGGCACATATATGGAGTACTAAATGTAGATGAAATCAAAAACTAATTGCACAGTTTTGTTGTACTTTGTGAGACGAATATTTTAAACCTAATTAATTAATATTTGGACAATTATTACTAAATAAAAATAAACGGAACATGGGATGTAAAGGAGGCCAAATACAATGGCGTGCTGCGTGCAGTGCAGGCAAGAAGGAATAATGAATGCGCAAAGAAGAGGCCTTCCTCCTGTCTCGAGACCCGAGGCTGGATGTCCGTCATTCCATTCCGACGACGGTCGCATGAGCGCTTCGGCTCATCAGCTGCACTGCTCTGTTGCAGGGTGACCAGCAGGGTGGGCTGGCCAGTGCCCGAAGAAAGGTACTTCCGGTTCCTAAAAATTTTCAAGATTCCTTAAACACATACTTCATGGAGTATTAAATATAAATAAAAAATTAATTAAACAATTTAGTAGAAAATCATAATATAAATCTTTTAAGTCTAATTAATCCATAATTAAATATTAATTGATAAATACAAATGAAAGTGCTATAGTACTCGAATAAAAAAATTTGGCAAACTAAATACACCCTCCGCTAGCAGGGTGGCCTTGGGCGGATTGAATGGATTGGACCACAGCTAGACAGAAGGTGAAAAAAAATTTAGGTATCACATCAAACGTTTTAAGAGATACAGAAAGGAGTGTTCGAATATTAATAAAAAAACTAATTACATAATTCGTCTTGAAACTATAAGATAAATTTATTAAACCTAATTAATTCGTCATTAGCACATATTTACTGTAGCGTGTAAGGAGCTAAACAGCCGCAGAGGTGGTGACACCGGAGGCATGCACAGACGAGAGACGAGACGACAGAGGGTGGTAGGAAAAGCCGGCGGGCAAGGGGTGGTGTCCCCCGGCGAGACGGCAGGGCGGCGGGCGGAAAATGCTGTCGGACGCAGCAGCCACCCGGCGCCCCTGCCACACGCGTCCTATCAATCATTCCCTGTTGTCTGGCTAAGCCTTGTTTAGATCCTAAATATTTTTCCCAAATTCTACTATGAAAAAAAAAAATTCATCACATCAAAATATCGACACATGCATAGAGTACTAAATGTTGATGAAATCAAAAACTAATTGCACAGTTTTGTTGTATTTTACGAGACGAACATTTTGAGTCTAACTAGTCAATGTTTGGACAATTTTTATTAAATAAAAATAAAATGCTACAGTGCAGCACAGTGCTGCACAGTGATTCCAAAGCCCTAGTTTAGCCTGCTACGGCTACGGCGCTCCTCCTCCGGAGTCTGGACACTAGGCAGGGCAGGCCTTCGTGTCGCGGTGCAGAGAGCCGGAGACAGGCAAGGGCTCGCTCAAAATACTGTTAATTAATTTATTAAAAAAATATTGCTTCTACGCTGAAAAAGTACAGCTGACGAGGAAAGCGAGCAGAACACTTCGCGCGCAGGTCGCAGCGATTCGTTTTGGGCCGTGTTTAGCAGTGTTTAGATCCCTCAAACTTCCAAAAATTTTACAAGATTTTCTGTCACATCGAATCTTTGGACGCATGCATGGAGTATTAAATGTAAGTAAAAAAATAACTAATTGCACAGTTTGTCTGTAAATGTCGAGACGAATCTTTTGAGCCTAGTTAGTCCATGATTAGATAAATTTTACCAAATAACAACGAAAAGTGCTACAGGAACTTTACACCAACTTTTACACCATCTAAACACTACCTTAGATTCCCAAATCAGGGACACCCGAAACACTGTGCAACACTGTAGCAATTTTGTTTTTATTTAGTAAAAATTGTCTAAACATTGATTAATTAGGCTCAAAATGTTCGTCTCGTAAAGTAAAACAAAACTGTGCAATTAGTTTTTGATTTTATCTACATTTAGTACTCCATATATGTGCCGGTATTTTGATGTGATGGGGAATCTTCTTTTTGCATAGTGGAATTTTGGGGTAAATTTAGGAAACTAAACAAGGCCTTGGTTGGCCTCCCCATGCGCGCGAGCACAGTAGGCGTACACGCGCGGGCCGGGCCGGGCCGAGTGAGTGGGCTCGGTGGCCCCTAGCCCGCCTGCCCGGCCCATTCATTCATTACCTAAGGTTCTGTACTCTTTTGGTTCCACTAGTTGCCATGCACGTGCGATTATGAAAAAAAAATTCATAAACATCAAAGGAGCAGTAATCACATTTTTTACAACCACTCTTCATAATCATTGTCCTTCCCCATATCATGTTCATCTTGATACGTGTAATAAAGTCCATCATATTATGAGACCTCCTATGGGGAGGAAGAAGTACCAAATGGAGGTGCAGTGAGCTTGCGTGAGCAGTGTTGGCGGCAACAACCAATGTGTATCATCTCTTCCCCTCTCGTGAGCCTGGGCGCATACCAGTTTGTGGCCATGAGCACGAACGTCCCCGCGACAAGCAGAAAATGCAATTCTTTCACTGATCCAACTTATTTGTTGCAAGGCATAAGATAGAGTTACCTGGCAACCAATAAGATTGATATAATAATTGCTGCAACTATGGCAATTGCTACATGTTAAAGTAGCATCAACATGTAATAAATATAGATACAAATAATGGATACCGCTGTTAAGTTCTGGTAAACTGGTAATAAATAAAAATAAAAATATTGGATGAGCATGTAAGAGTTCAAACCTTTTCTGGTCCTTGACCTTGCTTTTTGATCTATAAGCTCCCAGCTTCAATGCCATATTTCAAGCCCCCAAGCATTCTAGTTTTTCCTCCAAAAATAAACCACATGTGTGAATGCATGAAAAATAATCACAAGCTGGGTATATTTCTGAAATATAAAGACAAAAAATAGAAGGAAAGTACATAAGAATATTAATGAGTCAAAGAAAACAACTGGTTAATTTAAATTGAAGAAATACATACCAATTGACCTAGAATAATCATTGAAGTTTGATAACTACAAAACTTGCACTCTGTGTGTATATAAAACTATAAATGTAAGAAACTCTTCACACAATAGGATCACCTTCCCAAAGAAGTTCTGAACCCTGAAAAAATTCAGTCCAATTAGAATTATTCTATAATTTAACAAACATCTGTACTTGATGGAACAATATCAGGGTAATTTAGATGCGTTGGATCTGATTTTAAAGTAGATCTAAGGGACAAGAGTTTAGGTGGGTAGGAAATATCAGGGTGAGAGGCTATTTTCAATTCCTTCGCTCTTTTATAGTACTAGCAAACATGTACGTGCAACACGCACGTGTTTATAAAAACAATTTCAAATGGAATGAAAATGTTAATTGAATTGTCAATATACAGCAAAGGTAGATGGCAATTGTTTAATCGAGTTGATCATTTCGTGTAGAACTCTCCCTCCCCTTCCACTGCCCAGCACGTCTTCTCCCCTCCCCTATCCCGACTCCGCTCCCTCCCCTCCCCTCCAAGTCGGTGGCCCTCCTCTCGGCGCGCCTACCCTCCCTTCCATCTCGATCTGGCGAAGCTGCGGCACACGGGGACCCTTCAAGGTGGCCACACGTCGGTGGCCATGAAGCGGGGGGCCTGCCCGGTTGCCCCTCCTCCCCTCCCCGCCACATCAGCTCACGACTGTGACTTGCTCACGGTGGTGGCTCCCTCTTCCTCCACGCCAGATCCGGTGTAGCAGCTTCGGGGGGGGGGGGTGCGGATCCGGCGGCAGGGGCTTCGGCGAGCCTAGATTCGACAACGTCGGTGGCGGATCCACGGTCGACAAGGCTGGATCTGATTTTATAGTAGGATAGATTAGTAAAAAAAATTACAATACAATTGATGTAAATTAGTAGTTGTAGAATGTGTCCGGTTTAGTGGACAATGTTTGGTTTCGAAGTTTCATATACCCAGCGGCCTTTATGGCCTCTTTGCTTGCCAACCATAGCAACCCCACGCGCAAGCTTGTGGTGTCACCTAAGGCTGCGTTTAGATACAAAAATTTTTGCAAAACGGCACTGTAGCTCTTTTTATTATTATTTGGCAAATATTATCCAATCATGGTCTAATTAGGCTTAAAAGATTCGTCTTGTCCATTTTATCTAAACTGTGTAATTAGTTTTATTTTTACCTATATTTAATGCTTCATGCATGTGTCCAAAGATTCGATGTGACGAAAAATCTGAAAAATTTTGTAAAATTTTCTAGGAACTAAACAGGGCCTAAGCTTGGGCGGCAAAAACTGACGCCACACCTGTGACGAGAATTACTACGGCTAGCTAGTATAGAAGGTTGTGGTGTGTAAAATTTGAAGAAAGAACTAACAGCATGTTTGGTTTGGGTGTTAAAGTTTACTCCCTTCGTTCATTTATCTTCATTATTTTAGCCTTCAGCGTAGTGACCAAGGAGCAGAGCAAAACCACTTAGTTTGCATTTAATCATCACGTGCTTGGCGCATACGAGGAGTCACATACTAGGAACAACCAATGAGCAGCAAAGAGACAATAAATGCAGCCGGGTGGTAGGCAATGAGTAGCAAACGGACAATAAATGCGGACAAGTCCCAAGCTAATATGAAGGAGATTTTTGAATAAAAAGTTTTTGCTTAGATGAAGGAGATAAATAAATGGAGGGAGTAACAAACACTGTAGCACTTTCGTCTTATTTGACAAAAAGTTTCTAATCTTAGACTAATTAGGCTTAACAGATTCGTCTAGTAAATTACTCCTAATCTGTGCCGACATGCATATAATTAGTCTACATTTAGTACTTCATACATTTAAGAAAACATTGATATGATGGGAGCCCTAAGCAACAGCTTTAGCAAGGTGTGGCGCGCAGCCTTACTTCTAGAATTGTTGACTAGACTTAGGGTCAGTTTGTTTGAGATTTTAAAGTTTAATAAACACTGTAGTACTTTCATCTTATTTAATAAAAAGTTTTCAATTTTGGATTAATTAGACTTAATAGATTCGTCTCGTAAATTAGTCGTAATCTGTGCCGACATGCATGTAATTAGTCTATATTTAGTACTTCATGCATGTACCGTAATATTAATGGGATGAGAGTTAAACTTTAACGTGTGCAAACCAAACATGGCATTAGCCAGCCCAGGGACAGGGTCCACATGTTACAACAACTTAGAGATGATAGACAATGGATTCCTTGGAAACAGAGCGAGCTAGGCAACGAGTTCAGCGCTAGCAACCAGATTTTTGGATGTCATCCTCTCTCCACCACGTAATCAAATAGCTAGCGAGGAGGGTTTTGTTGGGACGCCCTAAGTGGACATGTAACACAAAGAGCGTGTCCGCAAGCAATCTCATCACTCAGCATGAGACACTCGAGATCCACTCATTTCCTATTCCAATTAAGGTAGACCCAAGGTAAATGAGTCGAGTATGAATACCCTCATAGTCGTAACTTGTTTTTTTTCCTTGAATACGCAAAGATTAGCACATCATTGTATTTAAGGTAGAACAAATATGGCTCGATTTGCGTGGTACTGCTAGTACTTTGATTTCAACCCTTTTGCTTATTCTTACTCGTAATAACTGAGCATGGATCATCAGGAATTGAACATCTTCAAACCTTGCAGTAAAATAATTAAACATGCAGTCATCTCTATGATGATATATATACCGGTCTATGCCATGCACATGTCTAAAACTATGTATCATTATATTAAGAGGAAAAAAAAGGAGTTTAGACGACTCATACAGCCCCTTAAAAGGACATGATCAGTATAGCAGAAATCACCAAAAATCTAAGAAACCAAAATAAAAAAATACAATAATATAACAGTCATGACTCATGACCCTATGCTACGGAGCCCTTTGGAACTGGACACCACTCAAGGGTGGAGTCCAACACGGAGATGAGATGGTGTGGTGGTTGCCGATCGAGAGGAGATCGGACAGGTCGGCCGGCGGCCGGCCGGCGGGCTGTCCCTGTATGACAGGCTCAAGTAGCTGGACATGTCCTCCTCTCTTCTCTCTCTCATTGCCATTGCCATGCCAACCGGATGGAATGGATACCTTAAACATCCCAACTAACCACACAATCATACGCTGCTCTGATGATCCTACTAGCTAAATCACATGCCATATCGGCCTTTCTAATTCTACAGGTCAGAAAGTACACTAGGAGCTCCAAAAGGGTATGATATGATGTGGTGGGCATCATATTACAATAATAATCGTAGTAATAATATAATATATGATGTGGATCACACATTCACACCTATGGTGAAGAATTTCATCTGAATATGCGTCTTAATTTCTTGGAAGGATCTCTGCTGGGAGCTGAGCATGCTGTTGACAACATGCATGTGCACGCCACCAAGCAGCAACAGACATTCTACGTAGGCGAAACTAACAGCCTGTTCGCTTGGGCTGAAAATACTGTTGACTGATTTATGTGAGAGAAAAACACTGCGGACTGACTGAAAATAAACGGCTGAAAGCTCAAGCGAACAGGCTGTAAAGCTACAGGATATGTATGTACAAGGTTGTCTATGAGACATGAACGCACTACAGTTTGGCTAATTACTACCTCTGCTCTTTTCATGTCCTAGAATCCACAAAACAACCTTCTTTTTAAGTTTGGTCATTAATAGACTTGAATATATGTAGATTTGTTAAATGAAAGTTGCATTCACTAAACTTGACAATGAATACTCTTGCAGATGAATGTATATGTGGCTTGTTCGCTTCTGAGTAGATGATTAACCGATGCTACATTCTTGTAATAATTTTTGGGTTAACTCCCTTGATCCCCTCCTCTCTCTCTCCGCGTGGGCAGGACCCGGGAGCCGGCCCTTAGCTCTCTCACGCCCACATCCGCCGGTGTCCGGGCTGTGCGCCCATTACTCACTGTGTCCCCGTGAAACACTTGTAACATGAAACACTTAGATACAACATTCGTCGGACATAGATGAAACATCTGAAAAATATTGTTGCAACATATGTGTGAAATATATGCAACATCTAGATAAAACACTTGCAAAATATGAGTGAAACATATGCAAACATCCAGATAAAACACTTGCAACATGTGTGCGAAATGTATGCAACATCTAGATAAAACACTTGCTGCAATATACGTCTGAAACAGATGAGATATTTTTTCAAAACACTTGCAACTGTGGCAGAACCGCCTAATTTAATACCCTCCCAAGAGTACTTGTCTTCCATTAGACACTAAGTACCCAAGGGAGAGCACTAAACTCTGCGATTCCGTCGAGCACACCCGAGGGAGAACTCGAAAATCCACATTTTTACCTCAGGATCATAAATGAGAGATAAAGCTTACAACATCTTTACCATTTCTTACATCACTTTTAGTACAACATCAGGGTAATCCATTGTTTAATTATAACAGCAGAAAATAAAATGTTATCAGAGTTCAGCGGAAATGAAACCATTTGATGATGAGTTAAATATTATCATGATGAACATTTATATACAAGAATTCATAATAGGTGGTAAATCTTTCCTTTGTAAAACATTTTTGGTGAGAGTTATAAATCAACTCTATATCCGCAACGTAAGGGAAATCCTCACTGAGCCCACCAGGAGGTTTCCACACAAAAAGTCAGCTTCAAGAACACCTGTCACCTGCAACAGGGTAGAACAAACCCTGAGTACTCAATTGTACTCCGCAAGACTTACCCGTCAGAAGGAAAGAAAAGACTCCAAGGATATGCAAGGCTATCTGGCTTGTGGGTCATTGCAACTGCAGGAAGCATTACTAAAGGTGCATCCTTATATTTAACTTTTATTAGCAGTCATCGGTAGTTCATTAACCCACCATTCTAGTAAGCACCTGTTCTACTTTCAAGCAAAGGTTGAGCCATCAGAACCATTTTTCCATCTTTCATCTTTCATTTCTTACTACGGTGCCAGAGTGCAGTCAAGTCGTACCGTCACGTAGAAACGGCGATTCGTGAATCAATGTGCCCAGCTGGGTACCCCGAAAAACACACGCCTCGCTCGCACCCCAGGCACGAGCGAGACCAACCCGTTCCACTCCTGTCACAGGTTCCAGGTCCCCGTCCAAACTTGGACTCCAAGCCCCCACACTTGAGGCCCGGCCTCAAAGTGGTGCTTAGACCTCCACCTATCCCCGCCTCCAATCAGTCGGTCCGGAAAGAGCCGGAGCCCATGACAAGAGAGTAACAAGTCTTTCTAGCCCCCATCCGCTAGTATATGCTCGGGATAATAAATCTGTGACTTGACCGGGGATCCAGTGCAACGAACGGTCCTTAATCGACACAGGCGGGACAAATGCAACCAGAGCCTCGCTCGGATTGCCCAACCAAGTCCATATCCAATTCCAAGTATAGTCCCGCCCGGTCTCCAATTATTATCCATATATAATCCATGTGATAGTAACATGATAATAGTAACAATAATATATTTCCTATCTCTCGCGAGTGACAGGCAATCACTCGACTTCTACCGGAGTCCTGTAGCATAGCAATCTACACGATCTTGACATACTAGTAAGACTCATGGGATCAGGATATATATATGCAAGTGGGTTTCATTCAACTCCTTAAAACTTAATGCACAAGCATAAATAAAGTACAGCATAATAGAGGTTATGCACCGGGGCTTGCCTGGGTAAAAATATAACCAAATGTTAGTATGCCATCTCCGGGGTACGATCACCATGGCATCATCTTTTGGGTCAACGCCAAGTCCTCCGGTTGATCCATCGATCCATCATCGTTCCTATTATGATTTACGCGAATGCAATGCAGAGACATAAGTAAAAGACAGCAATCGCAACTCTCGTCGTACGACTACGTCTCGCAAGCTAACGAGCTAGCCACACAGAAACTCACTAGGCCACGTATCCACGTTGTCGATTCAAACGTTATTTCTTAACAAGTGTTTTAGTTATATAAACCCGAGATGTCGCGTTATTCATTTTATCGATTTACTACATATTCAAACCAGAGCTTATTAATTATCCTAACAACTAATTATTTTGGAACTACAAAAATTACAGTGGACACCTAGTAGTACTAGAAGTTTACTATAAAATTTCTAGGATTAATGCTATCACTGATTATTCATAACACTGCTTACAAGTTTATGTTTGATAATATTAAATATCTCGAAGTAATTAAAGCAAGCCTAAAAATATTATAAAACTACGTGAACTAATTACACCTTTATCTAGATCATGATTTCAGGAGACTAACAAAATTGATTCTACCATTTTTATGATTTTTATTTGATTTATTACGGATTTACAAACTTCAGCCATATTAAATAAAATAGCAAAAAGGACCCGTATAATTCTTTTGCTTGGATATATACCCTTCTCACCTTGCTCTCTCTTTTCCAGGAACGGAGCGCTCGGAGCAGAGGAGCTGAGGAGCTCCGGCTGGCAGTGGAGTCGCTGCGGTCACGACGGCCGGCGAGGGCGGGACAGCTCCACGGCTTGGGCGGCTGCGAGCTCGGCAAGCGGAGTTGGGACGCCGGTGCGGGACGCGGAGGTGGAGCAAGGAGAGGCCGTGAGATAAGATGAGCAAGGCGAGCAGCGGTCTGGCTTCCTTAAGAAGCTGAGGAGACAGCAAACAAGCGTAGATGACAGGGCGTGCGGTGCAACGAAATGAGAGAGAGAAGAGAGTGCACGGCGCAGCAGCTCTTAATGCTCGGATGAACAGTGCTTTCTACATGCTACAGTGCATTCTGCGACGCTACAGTAACCTCTGTGCTGCTACAGTACATTTCTGCGGCGCTGCAGTACTCTCTGCTCTGCTACAGTACATTTCTGTGCGCTACAGTAGCTCTGCTCTGCTACAGTACCCCTGCAGTGACGTTGCGTGCTCTCTGGTTCTGGAATTCCTAGATCGCCTGCATCACGTCTGCCTTAATGGGCTCAAGGATGCGTGCCTCGATGCGAGCGAGATCAGGTTCAATGCAGATCACAAAGCGATTTGTCAAGTTCAGTTATAATGCAGACCATTCAAATATCAAAAAAACCAGCCTGCAGATCATGCTTTGGTTGGTTTGCATGATTAGATAAATTAAAGCTTTAGACTGACCAATAAGTATTTCACGTAATCGTCCCTACTACGTACTGACCCATAGGAATAAATATTAAGCACTATTTTATTATTTTGCTCAATATAATTTGTTAAAAATAGCACTCTTAATCCTAAGTTCATTCCCTTGCCAATGCAACGAAAGGACTCATTTTTAATTTTTGGATTTGGTTTCTTGCAACCACAAACATGCGTCACATAAGAGTCGGGTATCATTTCATGAGCGATTAAAATTTTAAAACCCGAGAACTCGTTCTGCTAATTTCTTTTAGGCCTTAATCGCATGCTAAGTAAGTTAGTAACACCAGGGGTGTTACAGCAACATACCACTGAAAATATTTGCAAAAATATGCAACATGCGCAACATCCCGATATAATAATTGCAACATCCATATATAATAATTGCAACATACCTCTAAAACATTATCTGAAACACTTAAAACATACATTTACAATATAGGGGAGGGGAAGGTCGAGGCCTGTCGATTTCAGACATCGCGGTGGGATCTGGCGGCGAGCGGTGGCGCGCGAGCACCACCAGCACAGACCATGCTCATGGGTGCCCTTGGCTTGGCCGGGGAAGACCTGAGGCGCCACGGCACGTGCGTCCCAGCAGCCATGGCGGGGTCAGCGGCACACCCGACGGCGATGGGTGACAGACGGACGGCGAGTGAGTGAGCGGCGTAGGTGACTGGGACGCAGTTAAGCGACATAGAGAGTGAGAGCGTGCGGCGCGGCTAGCGATGAGGGAAGGTCAAGGCGTAGCAGCCCGACGAGCGTACGGTGGGGAAGAGAGCGGGTGGATGAGCGGCATGCTGCTTTGAGCGCTGGCACGGATAAGCGTACGAGGAAGTGAGGATTTTCTTTTTGTTTGTAAGACAGATGGGGCATGTTCCTGTGGAGCCGCCTCAGGACGAGAGTCATGAACGGACGTCCGTATTGGATCATTATCGTTTCACTGAACACACAAAATTTGGCTACTAGAACTATATACTCTTTTCTATTTTCTAAATATAAGTATGCAGCAGTATATATAAGAATAATTGCAACAGGAAAGGATAGTAGCAGGTGCTTAGCCAGAAGTGTAGGAGTACGCGTCGTATTCCTGGAATTCACGTGGCATACAGGCGCAACCAACTAATATACCAGCAGGAGGAGGAATCTATATTTTAGCGTTCTAATGTGGACAATTAAATATATCTGCTACTATATTACGTGCATAAACTTGGAAGACGAGATATACTACGCATGTATGCACATGATCAGTCGGTGTTAATTGAAAGGGATAAGTGGATGACGTGACGCAAGGAGGTTCAAGATAATAGTTTAGTGGGGTTTGTGTTAATTGTAAAAGATAAGTGGGTGTCGTGACGTAAGAAAGTTCAAAATAATTAGTTTAGTAGGGTTTGAACCCACTTTCATACGCAAGGTAGTTAATTAATTAATAAAAAAGGGCTATGCATGCCCAATGGTGTTTTGTTATTTCGCTTCTGAAGTGAAGAGGCCCAGTACCAGTGCTGAGATGATTTGGACTTTGGAGACAGACGCTTCTTGATAGAGGAGGTGCAATAAATTTCCTTACTTATATGTTGGAAATATAAACCAATCTAGAGGCTTATGTTAATGTCTTCTTGGAAGGAGTTTTTTTTTTGCTCTAGCTCATGTTACAACATCTAGAGGGACTAAGTTTTCTGGTTTTATTGGCTTCTAGTTTATTTTAAAAAGAGAACGAAAAACAACTCTATGCTACGTTACACAAGATTCTCTAGGAGCCGGAGCCGTTTTTAGACAACAAAGCCTTTTGAGTTAGGATATGAGCCATATATTTTTACCTTGAAATGCGAATACCTAAAATTTTATACATATTAACAAGAAAGATTGAAATTATTATATCTATTATACAAAGGTACTTTCATAATATATCACTATTTATGTATATATCTATACCTAATATTGGATACGATAAATTTCTTTTCATCTGTCCCTATACTCTCACCCCGTCCGTCTGTCTCTCTCTCTCACTCTTTTCTCTCTTATGGAGTTATGGGTGGCAAAAGTAGACCTACGATACAAGTCTGAAACCTGGGTCACTACCACAGGTGTCAAAACGATAGAGAATTATCCTCACTTCCACTCTTGGTTTTCATGGGTGTCAAAGGTAGACCTATGGCCGGAGTCAAAGACTCGGGGGTGGCAAACCTAAACACATGGACATGGCAGGAGTCTGAGGCCCAAAGATTGTCCTTTTTTCATCACACCACTTATGCTGACATGTCATGGCTCACCTTCTACATTTTTTAACATTACAACAGATGCACACAAATAGCAAATCCCCTTTAAGCTGAATCACTCTCCAGTCGATTTCTATACAAGATTAATTCTTTATTGCATTTAACATTTATTATGGACTTGCAATTTACTTCTGCCATCTCTAAAATAAATCAGTTCGTTGTTTTAATCCAAACTTGTTTTAATGTTTGACCAAATTTAAAGAAAAGAGCACAAATGCCTATAACACAAAAATGAGCATATTATAAAAAATATTTTATGATATATCTAATCATACTAATTTGGTTTAATAAATCTTGGCACACTTTTCTATAAACTCAATCAAATTTTAAAAAGTCCGACTTAAGACAACTCTGAGATCTAATTTATTTAGAGTTGATTTAGTTGAAATAAGATAAGACAAGCCCAATCAAATCCAACAAAGATACTTAGAATACCTCATTGTCATTGATACAGACCACAGAACAATTTCTTTATCTCATTGCAACTGTAGACATATTTGATAACAAAACAATATATTTATAGATATTGGTATTCAAAGTGTGTTACAATGTCTCATAGATCACGTTGACATCTTCGTGGACTTATATCTCCGATCAAAGTTAGTAGCGAGCACGCAACTTTATAAGAGAACACAAAATAGTCATGGAATCAATAGAACACTCGGTAATAACAAAATCAGCTTTGTTATGACTTGACATTTATACACACAATTCTAAAAATCCACTCTCGTGTCGCCTAACCAGTACTCCCTCTGTCCTAGAAAAAATGCAATTCTAGCACAGTATCATGTTTGAGTATCTTATAAATTTAACCAATTATAGATATTTATGATACCAAACAATTACCATTAGATTAAGTACGGAATGTATTTTCATAATAAACTAATCCGAAGCCATAAATGTGAATACTATTTATTAGAAACTTGATCAAACATTAACCATTTTAGATAGCATGAACCACGTAGTTGCATTTTTTTTTGGGACAATACGTAATATTTAGGATGGTGAATTATCCAATTATCTTTGTGAGCACACGATCTAAGTTGTCAACGTCTCTCCTCAAGGTAAACTCGCTATCATGGTCACTGTAACATGGCCCAAGGAAAATAAATTCTACTACGATTTTATGGAGACACGAGCTAAGCATATAAAAAAACCTTTAGATTTTTTTTTTCACCGTGCGGAAAAAGATTTTCATTTTAGTTACAGATACTACTACAAAACGTCAGAGACGACGGCGCGGCTGGGCTGAGCTGGGGAGCTGAGAGTACTAGAGGACATCCTCTTGCTGTCTCTCACCTCCCTCTTTCTCTCTCTCTCCAGTCTCGCAAGAAGACGAGGAAAAAGAGAAAAACAAGGAGCGTTTCGTTTTAACTCCCGAGGCAACGCACCAACTAGCCAGTAGCTCAGCACCTCCTCCTCCTCTCTCTCTCTCGGGAACGGCCCTTGGTCTTCGTGAGCTGCTGCTCGCGTTGTCGGGGAGGCGCCGCCACGCCGCTCGCCTAGCTAGCGCCGCGTCCGGAGCAACTACTCCTAGGTAGGTAGTAGTAGGAGGAGGCTGTTTCCGCCAAGAACGACGACCCGGCCGGCCGGCGGCGCGCGCTGTCTGTCTGGCAGCGACGCAGCGCCGCCCCTGCTCCATGCTCGTGGGCCACCAGTGAAGCTCCTGCGTGCCACGCGACGCGACCATGAAGCAGTCTCCGGCGAGCTCTGGTGTCGCGCCCGCGCCCGTCCCTGCCCCCGCAGCCACGGCCGCCTCCACCGGCGCGGCGCCATGCGAAGGTACCTCCTTTGTCACCTTCCTCCTCTTTTGGCGCATACGTCTGTCGCCGGCCTCGACGGAACGCCGCGCCCGCGCGCGTCGCCGGCCGGCGGCAGTTCGCGTTTCCGAGCTGCGTCTCTTGTGCCCAAGTTCAGAAAGGCGTCGCCTTTTTCCTCGTGTCGTTTCGTGTCGCTGACGCCTGCGTCGGCATGCGCCCGCAGGTGAGCGGAAGGCGCCGGCGATCAACGCCGACCTGTGGTACGCCTGCGCGGGCCCGCTCGTGTCGCTGCCGCCGGTGGGCAGCCTCGTCGTCTACTTCCCGCAGGGCCACAGCGAGCAGGTGAGTGACACCGCGCCCTCCTCCTCCCCGAGCTGCTCCTGCTTCTCGACGTCACGCCGTAACGGTCGTTGACGGCTTGACGCCATTGCTACAGCCTTTGGGATGCTGCTCTGTTCTTGTAACATCCACTGATGCTTCTTCGGCATCTTCTATGGGATCATGCGACCAAATCTTCAATTGGTCATCTATATGTCGGTGTTCTGTGATACTTGTGCAGAGTTTATAGTTTGATTCTGTGTTTTCAGGTGAAAAGTTGTGTTTTTTTTTTTCATTTTGTGAGTTTTTTTTTGCCTTCATGTCGAGTTGATTACTAAAATGTTTTTGTTTTTTTATACAAGGGATATAACATAAAGGGTACTACTATCAGTGCAGTAATAAAAATGAAAAACAGTTTTAATTTGTTGTGGAGCCTACTGATTGTTGCTGAGCTAACTGGAATAGTTTCCCCATAATCTGCTTTACTACCAGATTTTTGGTGATTTTTTTTTCATTCAGATTCAGATCTTTTTGGTGCAAGAAGATTCCCATTCTTCACTAGAAATGTGAAGATTTCACTCGGTTGCTGATATCTTCCAGTGCAAGAACCAGCTAATGTACATTGCCAAAGTGGTTGGAACTATTGGGGTCCTGCTTGCTTCTTTCCTCTGTTGCTTTCTGGTGTGCTGTGCACTATTTCCTTGCAAAGAGTTTGGTGTACATGAAGCATCTTCTGTGCATGTGGGTTGCTTGCATTTATGGTCCTGGGATGGGTAATTTTTGTCCCAGCTTCTAGATTTGGCACTGGAATAACATGTTTATGAAAGGTTATTTTTATCATAAGTCATGGTGCTCTATAAGAATCTTAATCCCAAAGCCAGTCTGGGGAGGCCTAGTGCTCTTTTCAGAAAGATGAAAACTTAAATTATCTTTCTATTTCAGAAGAAAAGTAAAGGAAATGAAGTCCTTTTGTTTTTATGACATCTGGTTGTGTTGCGCATGATGGTAGAAGACTTTATCACAGTACTTATAAAGAGTTTATCTAAGAAAAGTTCACTCATGCGGCGCTCCTTTTAAACTGCAGACTACTTTCCGCTTCATTTTTTAGTCAAACTGCAGAAAGGGTTAGCAAAAGGGGAAGCATGTTCGAATGGCTCTACTTTCTTAATCATTTCATGAAATAATCTTTTATCGCAAAATCCGCAGAGTACTGATGAGTCCCCACACTAGCACATTTTGAAATAACAACGCCACAAAGATAAACATTTCCCCATACATTCTGACTGACAGTAATGCAACAATGAATACAAGAAAAGTTGTGGCGTATTACTGGAAAATAATGAAAAGATATTAGGGCCTGTTTGGTTAGAGGTGTTAAAAGTTTAACAAATACTGTAGTACTTTTGTCTTATTTGACAAAAAGTTTCTAATTTTGGACTAATCAGGCTTAATAGATTCGTCTCGTAAATTACTCATAATCTGTGCCGACATGCATGCAATTAGTCTATATTTAATATTCCATGCATTTGCCACAACATTGATGTGATGGGAGTTAAACTTTAACATTCATGAACCAAATAGGGTGAATCTGCCTGCAATTTAATGTCTTCCGAGATTAAGACAAAAAGTTACCCTGAATATTTGAATACTAATATTTTTCACTTTCTTCCAAACGGAATGTTATGCTTGGACTTATTGTCCTTCTGATTCAGGTTGCAGCTTCTATGCAAAAGGACATTGATGCACATGTGCCAAGCTACCCAAATCTTCCCTCAAAGTTGATATGTCTTCTTCACAGTGTTACTTTGCATGTAATGTACACTTCGTATCCTTGTCCTTTTGACACGGAGCTTGCAAGCACCAATTCTAAAACCATCTCTCTTTTTTCCTCAGGCGGACCCAGACACTGATGAGGTGTATGCACAGATGACTCTTCAGCCAGTGAACACAGTGAGCATCTAGAACTTGTGGTTCTCCAAAAGTCTCTTGCTTGTTCCAATGTCCTAAAACCATGGCTTTGACTTTTGTTTAGTATGGAAAAGAGGCTTTACAGCTATCGGAGCTTGCACTAAAACATGCAAGGCCACAGATGGAGTTCTTCTGTAAGACACTTACTGCAAGTGATACAAGTACACATGGAGGCTTCTCTGTGCCTCGCCGTGCTGCAGAGAAGATATTACCTCCACTGGTATCCAGGCATCGAATATCTAACATTGTCGCAACAAAATGCTTGCTGTTTATTAACGTCATAGTGCCATTGTAATATTTTTACTCTCCTGGTCTGCTCTATAGGACTTCAGTATGCAGCCTCCAGCTCAAGAACTTCAAGCCAGAGACATACATGACAATGTGTGGACATTTCGCCATATATTTCGAGGTGGGGAAAATATAGCACTTTCATTGCTACAAAATGGCAGTAGCAGGACTCTTTTAGTTTTTATGCAAGTATTTTCCCATGAAGTTTCATGCATTTGAAGAACCTTGCACATGATTCCTTTATGTTCTGGGTGGTCTGCAAGGGAAAATTTACTGTTACTGTTGCCAACATTAGAGGTCCTTGACTGTAAATGCAAGTTTCAATACTATGAATCATTTTGTACTTTACTATGATCAGGTCAGCCAAAAAGACATTTACTAACCACTGGGTGGAGTCTTTTCGTGGGCGGCAAGAGACTATTTGCTGGTGATTCTGTCATTTTTGTTAGGTAAGTTTCATGGTCATTTTCCTCTTGCAAAATCTTGTCGTGGTTCTTTCTGGAGTAAAGATTCTTACCAACTTACCTGTGAAATAATGAACAAAATTGGAGTGTGAATATCATCTATGTTTGGTTTCATCATGATTTTAGGGATGAAAGGCAGCAACTTCTACTGGGAATCAGGCGGGCTAGCCGGCAGCCAACTAATATATCCTCTTCAGTACTTTCAAGTGACAGTATGCACATAGGGGTGCTTGCTGCAGCGGCCCATGCTGCTGCCAACAATAGCCCATTTACCATATTTTACAACCCTAGGCGAGTAATGTTCCTACACTATAATTTTCCCACCCTGATGGCCCTAAACAGCCTTTTTATGTAACTCAGTAACTATCAATGATTGATCTGAAATGTGGACTTTCAGGGCTAGCCCTGCTGAGTTTGTTATCTCATTTGCCAAATACCAGAAGGCACTGTATAGTAACCAAATATCTTTAGGAATGCGATTCCGGATGATGTTCGAGACCGAGGAATTAGGGATGAGAAGGTACAGTGGATTTTTTTTACCTATTTTGATTTGGCACATTATTGACAATCAATTTATATTTCTTTGTTCTAAATTCTAAATTATAGCTGTGTTTTTGTTGCCTATTCTATACTAATTAAATTATTCAATGTTCTTCAGGTACATGGGTACGATAACTGGGATAAGTGACCTAGATCCTGTAAGATGGAAAAACTCCCAGTGGCGCAACTTACAGGTTAGATTGCTGAGCCACACCATTGATGGCAGATTTGGTTTGTACCTGATTCACAGATGTAGCGTAATTTTGTAGGTTGGTTGGGATGAGTCTGCCGCAGGTGAAAGGCGAAACAGAGTTTCAATGTGGGAGATTGAACCAATTGCCGCTCCTTTCTTCATATGCCCCCAGCCTTTCTTTGGCGTAAAGCGCCCTAGGCAAATAGGTAAATCAGCCTTAGGTTCATCTTTCTGTTTTAGATGGCAATGCAAATTGCATATCACGACAACTACTTCTGATGGTTTACATGGTTCGCTTTTATATTTGAATTAACAGATGACGAGTCATCAGAGATGGAAAACCTTTTCAAGAGGGCAATGCCTTGGCTTGGTGAGGAGATATGCATAAAGGATGCTCAGACCCAGAACACCACAATGCCTGGTCTGAGCTTGGTTCAATGGATGAACATGAACAGGCAGCAGAGCTCCACATTAGCTAATACAGGCATACAGTCGGAGTATCTGCGATCTCTAAGTAACCCTGCCATGCAAAACCTTGGTGCCACTGAGCTTGCAAGGCAGTTATATGTTCAGAACCATCTCCTGCAACAAAATAGTGTACAGCTTAATGCTTCCAAGCTCCCTCAGCAAATGCAACCTATAAATGAGGTTGCCAAGGGATCATTGTCTTGTAATCAACCTGATGCCATCACCAATCATCAAGAACTGAAGCAAGAAGTTGGCAACCAGCAGAGGCAACAACAGCCCATTAACCAAGCAATTCCTTTAAGCCAGGCTCAAGCCAATCTTGTCCAGGCCCAGGTAATTATCCAGACTCAGATGCAGCAGCAGCAGCAGCAACAACAACAACAACAGCCGTCTCCAACTAGGTGCCAGCAGGGAACCAGTGAGCAACAGCTGCTTCTTTCACAGCAACATCAAGACCAGAATTTTCAACTGCAGCAACAACAGCAGCTTTTACTTCAGCAACTGCAGCGGCAGCAGCAGCAGAATCAGCAGCAGCTAAACAAGTTGCCAGGTCAACTTGTGAATCTGGCTGGTCAACATGCTCAATTGTCTGACCAGGAACTTCAGTTGCAGCTATTACAAAAACTACAGCAACAGTCACTTATATCACAGCCAGCAGTTACACTCTCACGATTACCGCTAATACAGGAACAGCAGAAGTTACTTTTGGACATGCAGCAGCTATCGAGTTCTCATTCACTTGCCCAGCAGCGGATCGTGCCTCAGCAAGATAGCAAAGTTTCACTGCAAGCATCACAGGCGCCACCACCAATGAAGCAAGAACAGCAGAAACTTTCACAGAAACAAGTTGCACTTGCAGATATGTCAGATATTGCCTTTCCACCGATTTCATCAACCAACGTTCTGTCCAAAGCTGGAAGCCAACTGATGATTCCAGGTGCTACACAATCTGTACTAACTGAGGAAATCCCTTCTTGCTCAACATCACCTTCTACAGCCAACAACGGAAATCATTTGGCACACCCAACCATTGGCAGGAACGAGCATTGCAAGGTCAACATGGTGAAGGTGCCTCAATCGTCTGCTCTGATGTCAATTCCAATATCTGGTGAAGCTGTAACAACTCCAATAATGATGAAGGAATCATCAAAGTCGAACCATAATCAGAAGGAGAATGTAATCACCTCAAAGTCACCCACTGTTGGGACTGGACATGACAATCTTTTGAACATTGTACCATCAACAGACAACCTGGAAACAGCTTCATCAGCAACTTCATTATGGCCTACCCAAACAGATGGACTTTTGCATCAAGGATTCCCCACTTCTAACTTCAATCAGCAACAAATGTTCAAAGATGCGCTTCCAGATGTGGAAATTCAAGAAGTGGATCCAACTAACAATGCCTTCTTTGGGATCAACAATGATGGTCCATTGGGCTTTCCTATGGAAACAGAAGGCTTGTTGGTAAGTGCACTTAATCCTGTGAAGTGTCAGCCTAATCTGTCAACTGATATTGAGAACAATTACCGAATAAAAAAGGATCCCCAACAAGAGATCTCAACCTCCATGGTTTCACAGTCATTCGGTCAGTCTGATATAGCTTTTAACTCAATTGATTCTGTAATCAACGATGGTGCCATGTTGAACAGAAATTCTTGGCCACCTCCACCTCCACCACAGAGAATGCGGACATTCACAAAGGTTTGTGCTTGAACCCAACTTACTGATATTATAACATTCAACAGTATACTTTTGTTGTTGTATTTACTAATGCCTGAATATTGAATTGCGGGACTTTAATGGAAGAATGGAATACACTTCTGGACACCAAATATAAGATGAAATATTGGAGCAGATATGACAATATATGTGAAGTGCATGTAAAAAAGTTTAAGGAAAGGGTAGTCAAAATTCTGTCATATTCAGACTAGTAGAAAAGCAAATGTATAACTGTCTTTTCAAGAGCGCATTTATGGTTTTAGCTGTGCTAGTATATGGTGCCATGCTATTATGTCAATTGAGTAGTCAGCTACTGTCAAGCAGTTTTGAAATCATGATTCAAATGAGATAGGTGTATTAATGCTTGCTTGGATGTATGGTTGATGTGGTGGTCACATATATCTTTAAAAGCTTGTCAAGGACTGTACACTTGGCAATTGGGACCTTCTATGACCATTCTCACTCTGGAGCCATAAACTCTTGAGCATGTGCTTTGTTTGCTATGGCCATTCATTCTTTTGAATGTGAACCTAACATTTTCATAAAAGTGACCGTAACATAAATCCTGTAGGTCTACAAGCGTGGAGCTGTAGGCCGGTCCATTGACATAGGTAGGTTCTCTGGATATGAAGAATTGAAGCATGCTTTGGCCCGCATGTTTGGTATAGAGGGCCAACTTGAGGACCGACAGAGAATAGGCTGGAAGTTAGTCTACAAGGACCATGAGGATGACATCCTACTTCTCGGTGATGACCCATGGGAGTAAGTTTACCTTCCTACTTTTGCTTTATATTAAATTTTGTATTCACTATGAAAATTTGTCAAGAAAATAATATTGTAGAAGTGCCCAATGTAGATGTGTATACTGTCTAGGAATGTAATATAGTAAAAAAAATGTACAAAAGTGGACAGCAATGTGGCTGTGTCTTCCTTTTTATTGATAAGCATATGCTGAAGCTTATAGTGTGTGTGAATTTTGTAAATGCACTGAAGATAAATGATAGAAGAAGAATTTCGTTGGTTATTATCGTAATAAAATGTGATGTGAATTATACAGGGAGTTTGTGAATTGTGTGAAGTGCATTAGGATCCTATCCCCACAAGAAGTGCAACAGATGAGCTTAGATGGTGATTTGGGGAACAATGTCCTCTCCAACCAGGCTTGCAGCAGCTCAGATGGTGGGAATGCCTGGAAGCCTCGCTGTGACCAGAACCCTGGTAACCCTTCAATCGGCTTCTACGACCAATTTGAATGACCTGATCACAGGTACGTACACAGTTTGCTTACAGTATTTCCTTTCATCCCTGTGTTAGTTGTTGAACTGCATTTCATAATTATGAATTCAGAATGGGAGATGAGAACTATGGTTGCAAAAAACCAGTGTCCAGCCATCTACAGAATTATCGCCAAGCAATGCAGGATGCTGTAGACGTCTAGGCTTTTATAGCTGGGAGAGCACTCCTCAGATTAGGGTATGTTTTAGATATATGTGTAGTTTTCTTGGTTGAAACAATGTAGGCAAGAAGAATGAAGCTTACCTAGAGCTGTGGCGAGTCGAAATGTCGGACAGAGGGTTAGGCAAAATATAAACTTCAGGCAGAGTAGGCAGATCTGAAGATAAAGTATTTTGGTGGAGAGTATTTGTAATTCTGTATTGAACTGCTCCTTGGGTTTCTTGAAACCCATGTAGAGTCTCAGTTCAGAAAATACTGAAGCAGATTAAAGAGGTTCTACTGATTAGTACTATTTGTCCAATGAGAATGGCCCATTTAAGTGAACTGGCATATGATTGCTATTCTTTCTTGTTTTTCCCTATTGTTATTACTTATCTAGTTTCAGAAAATTTACAAATGGACAGCCTGTCAGTGTCCATTTTGTAGGTGCACTTTGTTTGACTATAACCAGGTTTTATCACAGTCACTACGAGGAAACTCTGTACATCTCATTTGGGTAAAGTTTGATGACAGATTTCTATATATACTTTTTACTGCCAACTAGTCAGATCCAGATCCTAATCGTTGGTGACCAATATATATATATAGAGCAGTAAACGTCACTGCTAGTGGTAGGCATCTAGTAGGAAGCAGAAACCTTATCATTTCACAGGACAGCACAGCAAAACAGGCAGAAGAGAAGAGTCGATTTGTTCACATCCAAATGGCTCAAGTAACATCTGTATGTTCCAAAAACACAGAAGAAATGTTCAAAAAAAAAAAAAAACACAGAAGAAATGCATCGTGGAGCAATCACTCGTCGACTCTATATGAGCACAAGAGGTTATACTATGACACAGATTATTCTATGGTAATTTGCAAGGATCCTGTTTAGTTACAAACCAGGGGAGAAGTGTTTAAAATTGCCCGAGTTCCTGCATGAATTCCTGAGTCATCTCGAGGTAGTCCTTCAAATGCACCTTCCTCCACTCCTACACTCCTGCAGACCAGAAACCGAGACATCAATACAAATCGAATCACCATACAATTACAGACACAAACACGAACATCATACAGTGACATTCAGTCAGACCTCAAAATCCCATTCCCCGTACAGGTCAGCATCACGCTCGTTGCCCCATATGTACGCGTAGGCGAGTGATTTCTCCGGTGCATCCTGCAAAACCCCCAGACCATCTTTTTTCATCGTTGAAAATGAAACCATTAACCATCTGAGCTACTAAGGTTCAGAAGTTCAGAACAATGCGAGGTAAGCATGGGCAGTCGATCAGAATCAGATGGTGCAGATACAGTTGCAGCGTACTCACAGCCAGTGAGACCTCGACGGTTGTCTTCATATACTCCTCGTCCTCGAACATGTCGAACACATGGAGTTCCCTGTCGGTGAGCTCCTTGAGAACCTGGACGGAGCACAGAGGCAACGGATTCAGACGAGAGCTGTCTCGGTGGCCTTCGCCTCCATATTTCCGCCGTATTTGCGACGGGTTCCGGCTGGCGCGTAGAGAGTGAGAGGCGGATGCGGACCTTTCCGCTCACCGCGTGGCCGCTGGCGGGGAGGATGGCCGGGTAGACGCGGCCCCTGATGCTGAATCTGCGGTGGTCGGGGAGGAGCGCGGGGGAGGAGGGCGGTGCTCGGCCCAGGAGGACCCGCACCACCTCCTCCGCCATCAGCGTGCCGTACACGAAGACGCTGTGATGCCCGCCGGCCGCCACGGGAGGAGGCGACGCCATGAGGAGTCGTCCAGCCGGGGACAGGACGAAGCGGGGCAGGAGGAGGACGACGGCGACAGGTGGAGTTTTTTTTTTCTTTTTGAGAACGCGCGACAGGTGGAGGTGGAACGGAGAACGCTGGACAGGCCGCCAGGCCGACTGAATTGCGTTGGGCCGAACCGCTGTTTGATTTGGGTTTCGTCCGCCAGAAAGATTGGGCTGGGCTGGACACGATTTTTTATTTGTATATATTTTCAAATTCATTTTTGCATCCCCTCAATCAAAAAAAAAATCAAATTCATTTTTGCAAACTTACGTCCCTATCAAAGATTTGCAAAACTACAGTACTTCCGCTAGGGATGATAAGGAATGGAGTTAGTCAGAATAGTCCCTTTCCCATTATCATTTTTATATTTTACCACAAAAATGAAATGAAATTTGATAAGGCCCAGAATAGAAACGAAAACGGAGATCATGAGAATAAAAAAAACCAATTCTATAAAACGGTAACGTCAAGGCATGGAATCAAGAAACTTGGCTTCACATGTTGACCTAACTAAATAGGAATGTATGATATTACCACCAATAGATAAAGTAAATTTTAATTCATACCATAAGATTCTTAAGATAACAAAAATGCAAGACTATAAATAAGTCTTTAACACAGTAAACGAACTGCAAATTTTGGGTCTGTTTGGCTCGTGACCAAAACTAACCGCACTAAAAGTTAGTCATGCCATAATTATTTTGGCAGTTGTTTGGCTCATTGCCACAACTATAGCACGTCACACTTTCTTAATATCATGTCTCACATATTGTAGACTTATTTTCATGTCAAACTTTACCACTAATGTGGTTTTGATTTTGCTTTCCCATACTTTCTGTGACAACTACAGTTTGTCGGACGTGGTAAACTACGACGCCAACCAGACGGACCCTTAGGCCCCGTTTGGAGCCTCTGGATTTTGAGAATCCGGATAGAAAAAAATCCCCCAATTCTAGATTTTCATCCAAACAGGTTGGATTTTATAGGAATTTTGACTCATAGATTTTTAGAATATGAAAATTCAATAAAACTGTTAAAATTCTTTTTATTCGTATCCCCAAAATCCCCTGGGATGCAAACAACACCTTACTATGGTATAGGGTTCGGAAAAGTAAGTAGTTTGGTAATGAAGGTGCGGGGTTCTCCTCGATCTTGATAAAAATACGAATCGATTTTTAGCGGAAACTTATTATGTCATCATTGAAAAAAAATATCTAAGTTTTGGTTGAAAAATAAACTTTTTTTACCAAAATAAAATACTTCCTCCCCAAAACCAAAACAATCCAGCGTGAGCATCGCTCGTGACCTATGTCACCTCCTGCGCACACGAGAGGAAAAAAAGACTGAAAATTGTGTCTGCTATCTCCAGCGCACGAGAGACCAAAAAAAAGAGACTGAAAAGAAATAAGAACCAAAAAAATGTGGCTGCTGGGATTCGAGCCCAGGTCTCCACGGCCACAACGTGGAATTCTAACCACTAAACTACAGCCACTTTGATGTCTAGTTGATTCATATGGTATAATTGATATGGTATCATATGACGAAAACCAATCAAAGGAAGCTTCTATCCCTACAACCAGTGTCCCTTCAAGCACTTTTCGATACTTCGAGCAAAGGAAGGCCGGCCGGGTCTTCATGCACCTTCCTTCGAGCGACCCAACCTTATGCAAGTGATGGAGTGGAGTTCATTTCGAAATAGGAAATACACTAGCCCTCATCGGCCGCCTCCACGTGGAGAATGAATAGTTGAAAACAGCTAGGCGAGGCAAGCAGTCACCCACTACTCGCTCGTTTCCATTACAACCAATTCACGTTTTTGTCCCTACCAAGTCTTTACCTGTGCATTGCAACGTGAGGGGAAAAAATCAACATGAAAACATGGTGTTTTGAGATCACCAAAACCCACCTAATTAACGTTAGCAACATGGTATTTCTAGATACATTGAAATACATAAACATCAGTCTTATAATATCAATGTCTAAGAAAGCATAAAAAAACACTAAAACACATAATTCTAGTCAAAGGAAGCAAGCATATTCAGCAGGGTCGAGGATCAACATTTTCCATGTTATAAGCGATGTAGTATGATGTATCATTTCGACAACCTGAACAAGGAGATCAACGCTCAAGTTCTTGTTTTGCTCCTTGGTCTAGCAGTAGGAGTGGTGTTGGCCCGTGTTTAGATCCCGAGTTGGGAGGCCCAACTCGGTACAGTGCACATCAAATTGCACTGTAGCAACTTTTGTTTTTATTTGGTAAAAATTGTTCAAACTTTGACTAATTAGGCTCAAAATGTTCGTCTCGCAAAGTACAACAAAATTGTATAATTAGTTTTTAATTTTATCTACATTTAGTACTTCATACATGTGCCGACATTTTGATGTGACGGGGAATCTTCTTTTTGCATAGTGAAATTTTAGGGGAGAAATTGGGAACTAAACAAGGGCTTGGTTTCCTTTGTTTCCATTGCTTTGCTTTGTAAGCTTCCTTTTGGTACTTGGGGATTGTTTTCTTCTGGCTGTTGCTTAGAGGGTAGTGGAGGTTTACTTCCTTGCTGGACACTATTGTAAGAGCCTGTTTGGTTAGAGGGATTAAAGTTTAACAAACACTGTAACACTTTTATCTTATTTGACAAAAAGTTTTCAATTTTAAACTAATTAGGCTTAATAGATTCGTCTCGTAAATTACTCTTAATCTGTGCCGACATATATGTAATTAATCTACATTTATTACTCCATACATTTATCGCAACATTAATGTGATGAGAATTAAACTGAATGATTCAGAAACCAAACAGGGCCTAAACTGATATCGCAAGTATCCGTTGCTTTCAGTATAAAGCAGGGCCAATCACCCTGTTCGTTTCGCTGGTTCAGCGGAATCCATCCATCAGTATTTTTCTCTCACAATAAACCAGCGGACAGTACTTTCGGCCACAGTAATCCAGCGAATCGAACAGGCTGAATGCCTTTGGTCTAAAAAAAATAGTATAATGTGTCGCACCCCATACACAAACTTCTCCCAGGTATGGTTCATTTGACAAAGTCCAATCAAAAAGGAAAAATGATTATGCTGATCAGCAAAAAAAAAAAAAAAGAGAAAAAAGTCAACGGAGATCGAGTAGTACAGAGAATTTCATGGAACCCCACTCCCGTGCCGTGGATTGCGATCGCGATGGAGAGAGAAAGAGAGATCCAGGCGCCGCCATCCATCAGCTGATCAGCATCAAGCCTCCTGGACCCTGACCTTGCTCCCGCAACATCCGCCCGCCTTCGTCTGCGCCGCGGCGGCCGAGCCGTTGCCGTGGGCGTGGGCGTCGCCGGCGTGGCGGTCCAAGAACTCGCGGTTCTCCTTCCAGACCTCGCCGTCGTCGTAGACCTCCTTCTTCCAGATGGGCACGGACGCCTTGAGCTCGTCGATGACGTAGCGGCAGGCCTCCATGGCGTCGGCGCGGTGCGTGGCGGAGGCGGCCACGAACACGCTGGCCTCCCCAGCGGGGACGGCGCCCAGGCGGTGCGCCACGGCCAGCCGCCGCAGCGCGTGCCGGGACCGGGCCTCCCGCAGGATGGCCCCCAGGCGGCGCTGCGCCATGGCCGCGTACGCCTCGTACCGGAGCTCCACCACGCGCCGCCCCGCGAAGTGGTCCCGCGTCGTGCCCTCGAACGTCGCGATGGCGCCCGCCGACAGGTCCCGCACGTGGTCCACGTACCGGGCGATGTCCAGCCGCCCGGAACCTTCCTCCACGATCTCGATCAGGTCCTCGTCCTCCTCGGCCGCCGCCGGCGGCGGCGTCTCATCGGGAGGAGGAGGAGGCGGGAGGTCGCCGCTCGCCATGGGAAAGCTGGGATCTTTAGACTCTTTGATTGACTGACTTGGCAGAGCACGGATTGGAATTGGAGGCGGCGAGTGGGGTGGGGAGGGAGATAGCAGCAGAGCAGATAAGGGGAAGGGGAAGGGAGGTCAAGGCAAGGCAGGTGGAGGAGTCGCCGGAATGACGAGACTGCCCTCCAGCTGATTACGAGTGCAATGAGGTAGGCGAAGGCGCCAAGCTGCTGCCTGCCAGTCTGCCACCATCTCTGTTCTCTGAGTCAGGGGATATGATTTTTTTATATACCTCGTACAGGACACGCACATCACACTCACACCATCGTATATACACAACCAGAATTTCAACTATACTCAAATATGAAATCGCGTCATTGCACCATCTTATACACAACCAGAATTTCAACTATACTCAAATATAAAATCACGTCATTGTAGAGATCACCAGAAAAAGAAGGCTCTGTGAACGACGAGTCACTGTCCCAGGCTGCACTGCAATTTATTATGGGAAAACCCCGGTGAAGAAAACGCGGCCGATCCAGCGATCATACTGCGCTCAGCCGTTCGCACACCACGAAACGTACCAATCGAGCTAGCGCTCGTCCTCCGATATGATCTGGGTTGAAGATTCAAGCGACTTCCATTCAGGTTCGGGGATGAAATACAGCAAATTACCTGTTCCCGTACGGCGACTGAGGGAGAGGGCCAGATGGGGCAGTTGTGGGCTGTGCTGCTGGTGTAAACGGGCCAGGCCCAGCTGGAGAGGTGGAGGCGGGAGGCTGATTGTTGGGCTGGGAATGGGTCAAGGCCCATGCAGAGAAACGAAGAAGGCGAGAAGGGGATTTGTGGGCTGGTGCCTTTTGGACCGAAGAAAAAAATGACCGGGCGGAATAGAGGGGAAAAAAGGAAAAAAGAAAATTTGAGCAGGGTTTTCAAATGAGATTTCACCCCATGGTAAGTTTTTACCTTTTATAAATTTTGCAAAGTATATTTCAAATATGTTTTAAACATTTGAGAGTTGAACCTTTCAAACTTTAGATTTGGAAACAAACAAATATATTTCGAACTATGTTAAGCCACCTTTTTGGATTCCATATTAACTATATTTTGAAAATCCTTGTAAAATACTCCCTCTGTTCCAAATTATAAGACACGTTTTGGATTTTCTAAATACGTTGCTTTTATTGTGTATTTAGACATAGTGTATATCTAAGTACATAGAGAAAAGCTATGCATGTAGAAAAGCTAAAACATCATATAATTTGGAATGTAGGGAGTAATTTGAAGGTCAAAATTATCTCTTTTACAGACCTTTTTCAAACTTAACTTTCAAACCTTACTTTGCAAACAATTTAATATATTTTGAGAAGTTATATTTGAACTTATTTAAAAGCTATTTTGAAATATTTTTAAATCATTTTTAAATGACCATTTTAAAATATTTTCAAGCCACATTTAAAAGCCAAAATAAAGGATCTTTTGAAAAATTTTCAACATTAATTGCAAAAATCTATTTAAGATTATTTTTTAAAAAATATGTTCAAATTATTTTTATAATTTAAGCCCTTTTCAAACATATCTTGAAATATATTTGGAACACATTTTCAAAGAAAAATTCCTAATTTGAACACGACGTGCATATGGAGCACCTGTTAATTTTACTCAAGTATTGGAACCAGGATTTCTAGTCTTTGGACAATGGTGATATACAATAAGGGCTTAAGTGTTTATGCCTCTATTTTAGAGCGAAATGGTGGTCTTGCCCTCATTTTTTTAACTTTGTGATTTTACTTCTGCGATTTCAAAACGAAGACACAGTTTGCCCCTACTCTGTAAAGTCTACCTAACGGTGTTAACTTTTAGACAAAATGACAAGTTTGTCTATGTGATTTTATCCCTGTTTTATTGTGTTCTTTGTGTTTTTACCCCTTTTTCAGATAGAGCTGTTAATACAGATTAGACAATTCAGTCAGAGCAAAACTCAACAATTTCTAGAAATCATTCGACGACATTTCAGCTAACAATCTATTTAAATGTAAATTAATATCACACATTACACATAAGGCTGGACGAAAAACTCGAAGCCCGTTAGCTCGCTCGGCTCGTGGCTAGCTCGGCTCGGCTCGGCTCGGCTCGTTACCATAACGAGCCGAGCCGAGCCAAGATTTTAGCTCGTTAGCTATAACGAGCCAACTCGAGCTAGCTCGCGAGCGGCTCGCGAGCCAAACGAGCCATAGTTTTAGGGAAAAAGTCATCATAACTTATATTATGTTTGTATTACTTCATGTCTTGCACTCTGCAAATGGTTGATATGTTAGCTTATACGAATATTTTATTTAATTTAAAGCTATTGGATATATTATTTTTGTATTATTACTATTTTTAAGCTTTTGATAAATGCAAATATTAAATTTTGTATATTTTTTTATAACTGGCTCGCGAGCCTAACGAGTCAGCTCGAGTTTTTAACGAGCTGAGCCGAGCTAGATTTCTGGCTCGTTAGGATAACGAGCCGAGCCGAGCCGGCTCGTTATCCGGCCTTAATTACACACATCGCATTAATGGCAAAATACCAGTTCCCATTAGTATGTCTAGAGGTGCTGATAATTAACTTGTTTTCACTGTGAGTTGGTCGATAGCAGCGCATTCAGTAGTATCTCACTCAAATAGATAGAAGCATAATTACTCAGGTACAATCATGAATAGAACCAAGAACTAAATGTATGATCAATCTTGGACGTCTTCCTCCAAGCACATAACCTTGTCCTTTGCCTTTGCGTACTGAATGAGTAGGATAACCTGCAAAAAAAAAAAGAGTAACAGAGATCAAACAAAATGAAATTCTGAGATTGTAGAAAAACAGAAACAAGTATCTTTATAGACAACAATACATATTGAAATCCAACTGAAGAAGCTTCATTCTGACACTTAAAGGATAAAAAGTGAAGATATGTATAGGCTCGACACCTTAGCTCTCGAATCTCTCCAGACAAGAATTAGCTAAAGATTAAAAAAAAATCAACTGGACATGTACCACACAAGCATACGGAAAAACTTACCATGGGATTTTAGGGGAAATTTGGTCTGGGCCAACTTCTTGCGCCTTCTTGTGGCAGCACAGCACATGTTGAAGCAGTGACATAGACGACGCCGGAAGCGTAGGCGAGGCAGTCGATACCATCTGCCGCCTGCGAGGTCTGGAAGAAAATGTACTGGCGAGATTGATGCCTGCAGTGCCTATGCAAATGTTGGTATATGGACGAAAAATGTAGCGAACGATTTCTCTAGGAAATGCTAGTCCCCTATGGCCTTGTTTAGTTGGCAAATTTTGAAGGTAAAGGTTGCATAGTAAGTGTCCCGTTATACTGTAGCAATTTTGTTTTTATTTGGTAATAATTATCCAAATATTGATTAATTAGACTTAAAATGTTCGTCTCGTAAAGTATAACAAAACTGTGTAATTAGTTTTTGATTTCATCTATATTTAGTACTCCATATATGTGCTGGCATTTTGATGTGATGGGAAATAGAAATTCTGCATAGTAAATTTAGGAGGCAAACTTTAGAATCTAAACAAGGCCTATGATATATACGATGATCTGATTCTTCGGTACCACCGTTGCAGTTGCAGGGTTCATACTTATTCAGTCAACACAGAAGCAATTTCAGCTGCAAACTGGGGATCTGAAGTGCCAAGAAGGCTAGTCAGTCTCACTTTAGCTCATGGCTTCGTGCCGTGCCGGACAGCGAAACACTGCTGAGGCAGCCACAGCGTGTGGGCTTCGATGAAAACAAAGGCATCGAATGCATCAGGCTGGAGTGTGCAAGCATTGCCATGGGAACTGCCTGTCTGCCACGCGCAGCAGCAGCAACGACTAACGAACTACTCATTTTTATTGACGACGCATGTACAGGAGTCGCTGCCGGTATTTTTCATGGCAATCGGCAGTTGCAATGTGCAAACCGGGCACTGTTGCAATGTGGAAACCGATATAGCCACTGGTAACCTGACAAATAAGACGTGCTTTAACCACAATCACTCATGCTTTATCCGAAAAGTTTAAGCCCTTTGGTGCCATCCGCACGAGCAACATTCCGCTGCCTGAGGCGGCAGGTGGTTTTTGAGCCACAAACCACGGAAGGACCCGGGCAACAAGCCAACAACAGCTAATCAGGCACACTGACTTGTCCCAATCCATATAATCTGTCACTTTGCTGTTAAGTCACTCCCCCGTGCAGAATATAAGTTCGGATGCGGCAGCGGGTGAACGTCCCGCGGCTGCCCAGCGAAATGAGGTTTGGACTACTAAACTTAACGGTGCAGTTAAATCCAAAGATATGTCATTGGAGCAACAAATTTAAATAGCACAGTGCATTCTAGTAGTTGTTACACTTTGATTTGACAACCATGGCCAACAGCAGTAGGCATGTACTCCCATATTAGTGAGCAAAGTGTTGCAGCCAAAAGAAACTTCATCCATGGAGCTGCCCACCATCATTGTTTCTAGTTATTAGCCACTAGATCAAGCCACATCTGCAGTAGAAAAGAAATATCATGAATCAGTTAATCAAGTACTACACATGAAAACAAAATAGGTGCCAGAACCATCATGATAACCGAAGATTAACATGTACAATTTATTCCTGAGTGATTGGCATGTTTACCACCAATGAGTCTAAAATTTTTGACACTGGCACAAGGCTTACCTTTAAATGATATGAATAAAGTCGAATTTGATTAACAGGACACAAGCGGCATTAAATACTTAGTGAAAAAAAGAAATCTATGCTATCCTTGCGAAATGGCCAACCCATCGGCTCATCCCACGTCGAGCTAACCTGCTCAACATTTTGAATGATAATGTGAAGACAATTAGAACTAAATGAATAAATCCTATATTACAAACAAAAGGGCATAACAGCATTTAATAAATGGACTGCCCCACCAAAACATGGAGCAGCCAAAAGAAATCCAACAGCAGCAAAATTCTGATCACCCATTCCACTAACCTTGGAAGAAGGAAAGGAAGACTCTTTCAGTATGCTGAGCATAACGTCCAAGGTTCTGATGCGAATCAAGCGGCATTCCTCAAACTTGTGCCGTGTGAAAAAGCTGAAGATGATAAGCTTGTCCTCTTTTTTTATCCAATCACACATCAATTTGCACTCTTTTGTGATGCCCTTTAATTGAAGCAATTGGTGCAGTAAGCAGTGGCGGACGCAGGAATTGAAGATTGGGCGTACAGGCCATAGATACACAAAAAGAACCAAACTATTGTGGCATATGTAAAACTAAATGTCCATCAATTTTTACTAGAGCCGAGGACATTAGTACAATTAATTAATTAATACATACAGTATTTGTGAAGTCTCAACTAATAAAGGAACATTACAAATTTATTCAACGAGACGGCTTCTCAATGAATGTCACGGACGGGCAGAGGGCATCGCTCCTGGTTGGCTGGTTCCCTCCGTGAGTTTGCTTCTTGGGCTAGCAGGCCGGCCCAGCTGGATGGTGGAGGGGAGGAGGCAAGAAACGTGGCCTTTTTACTCCTACTTGGATCAAATATACAGAGTTTGGTCTACTTATATGTAAAATACATGTGTATGCATAGTACCTGTAATTTTTTTTCTCAAAATTATTGGGTGTATACACCCATGTCCACATTCTGCGTCCGCCAGTGGCAGTAAGTGCCAGTAAGTATTAAACATAGAAGAGATGGAGGATGCTAGTTAAACCTAAGAGTGTTTTGGCAGAGGTGGCATGAAGCGGGAGGGCACTTACCACCATGGCGGCGGCGGCATCAATGGCACGGGATCCTTGTAGGTGCATAAGGCTCAAGGCGCACATGCGGATCATGCTGCTCTGCTGGATGATGCCATCAGTAGGCTCAGCACCATGCTTTAGAAGCTCACATATCAGGTCAGCCTCCTTGCTAATACACTTGAAACCAAAGTTTTGCATTAGTCAAAAGCCATAAAAGAAGTACTACATTACTGAAAGTGCATGTGCTGAGTTGGATAAAAGGGGTAGTGAAACAGTGAGCATGTAGGGCTCAGGGCCAAGTTGGCACAATTAAAATGGCACCACAACAAATAGATATAAAATCTGCAACAATAAAAAGATAAAAGCTCAGATAGATCGAGCACCGTTTTGCAGCAAGAAGCAGATCACAAACGTTAGATGTTAGAAGAGTCAAGGGCCTATTGGGCCTTAGCCCGTTAGGGTTAATTAGTCGCTTGCTTAGGGGTCAAGTAAGCTTTGCTTGTAAGTTAATAAATCATCTCTATATAAGGAGAGCAGATGTATCAATCTAATGAAGCAAGAGATTAGAAGGAAAAACCTTCTCTCTTGCCGGCCGTGGGCAAAGCCCCGCGGCCGGCGTTCCCAGCTCATCTCACAGCCCTAGCCGCCGTTCCTCTCTCGCATGAACAGTACCCACGGGCACTGTAGCGGCGGGTACTGTAGCGGCGGGTACTGTATCTCCGCTGCCGCTCCCCTCAATCCTCCCAATCCCAACAGCGTTCATAACAATATGGTATCGGAGCCTCGCCGATCATGGCCTCCACCACTGCCGCCGCCGCGCCGCCGATCCCACCCACCACCACCCTGCCACTGCTCACATCGTCCTCGTCCATCACCCTGTCCGCTGCCGTGGGCGCGCTGGCGGATGCCGCCGCGGGGTCATCTGCTGCCGTTCCCCTGACCCTAGAGTCTCTCGCCGCCGTGGTTGCCGAGATGTCCACCAACATGGCGCAGATGAGCCGCAGCATCATCGCCCTGCAGGCTGCGTGGATGGGGCTCACGCAGCAGCCGCCTCCGCCGGTTTCGTCGCTGCCCCCGCCACCCCCGCCGCACTCAGCGCTGCCCGCGCCCTCCATCGCCACGCCGGCCGCGGGTGCTAGTCCGCCGCCGAGCTCGGGTCTACCCCTCCACATGATCCGGTGGCCGACCTCACCGTCCCCCATCCCCGAGTGGGCGCTCGCCGGCTCTGCGGTGGTGCGGCTGCAGGCTGCTGCGCGCGGCCTCCTAGCGCGTCTGCGGGTGCGGGAGATGCGCGATCTGCAGCTGATTCAGCCCTGCACCCCTTCGCAGCTCCTCCAAGTTGCTCTTCGCCGCGCGGAGGACCTCGATCTTGTCCGCTACGTCGGGGATCTTGGGCATGCGGTTTTCCATGCGGGCAGCGATCTCAAAGTTTTCGGCGGCGGTAGGGGAGTCGCTCCCCTCCTTGTCACCGGCGGGGACGCACTACCTAGCGCCACCGCATTCCGCCACCGGCCGCCGCGAGGACGTCTCCGTTGGTTGCTATCGCTACTAATTCCAGGTGGCTATACCCATGCACCCCTCTCGTTCCGGTGGGCTCCATGGGATCCAGGTGGCTACACACGTGCAGGTCCATCACGCGGAGGGTGTCCGCTGTGTCTCCAAAAATCAAAAATAAAGAGTCGCAGTCTATTTCAGGTCAATAAAATAAGCCGAGATGTAAAAGGCTTGTTTTTAAGTGATAGGTTTGTGTCGAGTCGAGTTAGGTTGCAGCTCGAGGACGAGCTGCATGTCCAGGTGGGGTGTAGTGTTAGAACAGTCAAGGGCCTATTGGGCCTTAGCCCGTTAGGGTTAATTAGTCGCTTGCTTAGGGGTCAAGTAAGCTTTGCTTGTAAGTTAATAAATCATCTCTATATAAGGAGAGCAGATATATCAATCTAATGAAGCAAGAGATTAGAAGGAAAAACCTTCTCTCTTGCCGGCCGTGGGCAAAGCCCCGCAGCCGGCGTTCCCAGCGCATCTCACAGCCCTAGCCGCCGTTCCTCTCTCGCATGAACAGTACCCACGGGCACTGTAGCGGCGGGTACTGTAGCGGCGGGTACTGTAGCTCCGCTGCCGCTCCCCTCAATCCTCCCAATCCCAACAGCGTTCATCAGTACCCGTGGGTACTGTTCATGCGAGAGAGGAACGGCGGCTAGGGCTGTGAGATGCGCTGGGAACGCCGGCCGCGGGGCTTTGCCCACGGCCGGCAAGAGAGAAGGTTTTTCCTTCTAATCTCTTGCTTCATTAGATTGATACATCTGCTCTCCTTATATAGAGATGATTTATTAACTTACAAGCAAAGCTTACTTGACCCCTAAGCAAGCGACTAATTAACCCTAACGGGCTAAGGCCCAATAGGCCCTTGACTCTTCTAACATTAGATGACAGTACATTGCTTGCCAATTTTACTAAAAGAACCAGCCATAATTGGTCATCAAATGTGCCATAGGCAGGTATTTCAACATTGATAAAATAGAACTGTGAAGACAGGACTAGAAACAATAAAATATACATTCTAACCGAAGATAATATTGTTGTTGCTGGTGATAACAATAACCAATCTGTAGTTGTAGTATTTTACAATTGCTTCAAAGAGATAATCTCTTACCCTTCTTGTAAAGATGAGTCCAACTAGTTTATATATCGTAACAATAACTAGAGATAGAGAACCACACCCCCTCCAGCCCCCCCCCCCCCCCCCAAAAAAAAAAAATCATGTCTTTTTCCTTTCTGATCTGGTCAGTAGCTAATTGTCAACTGCAACACACATTTGGTCAGTAGGATTAGAGAGTAGTAGTATTTCTGCGGTGAATACAACAATTTTTTGCTTTATTTAGGCCCAGTTTGAGGCACATACCACAAAAGCAACAGTGGAAGCAACAGGAAGTCCACCCTCTTCAGCAAATATGAATGAATGTGCATGCTCCTGGATCAGGTTACTCTGAACGATAGTGTTGACAGGCAAGATCACAATCGGGGAACGCACGACCCGAGTCTTCCACAAAGACACAAGTTCCTCCTCCTTCTTGAGACACTACTTGACAACCAGTTTATTTGACATAGCAAGAAGACAAGCAAAGAAAAAAATTAGGAGGTTTTGGCTGATGGTTTAGAAAGGGTTGTATACTTACAACTTCGGCCAAAGCAACCAAGCTGCCAGTAACTTCAGCAACAACACTGGCATTGCACTTGTAATACTGCCGAAGGTAGTTGCAATAGTCAGACCACTCAATAGAACTCTTCAATGGCAGCAGCCTGTCCCACATCCATGTTTTTTCAAACACATCTTTTCAAAAGAGTAACAAGGAAAAAAAGAATCATTAAATCTTTTGAAACAACAGTATTAAGACAATGAATCATGCTTGTTGATCGGATATAAATAACCACGATTGGGGGTGGGGGGGTGGGGGGGGGGGGGGGGGGGGGGGGGGGTGGGGGCGTAGAGGGGGATAAGGTAAACGGCAACACGCATGGGCTTACGACGCAAACAAACAGATAGGCAGACAGCATAAACATGAGCACCCAAAGCCAGATAACGAGCAAAAGGGAACAGGTATACATCAGCATATAAATCTCTCGATCAGATCAATACCTACAAACTTGACAATCCCAACTGGTGGTACAGTCTTTGCATCATCACCCTCTTCCAAATCTTCGAACGAAGAATCTAAGGCCATCCTATCCTTGTCAGTGCAGATTTCCATCTGGTTCTTCCTAATGTCATCCGAGCTCTCCGTGAGGTACTCCAGCCGAAGACGCGCTCCATGATCATCTCCGTGCCCAAGGTTGCAGTGTCTGCCTCCCCTCTTGCTTAGCTTACTTCCACTTCGGTAGCTGCCAAGTTCTGCTTCAATGAGAAAACAAAAGCCCGTGAGGAGTTCTGCAAGAGAAATATAAGTCATAGTTACCAGAATTTTGCGGTTTCACCACTTCACAAAAATTACAAGGGGTATACCTTGGTCATTTGCTTCTTTGTCCGCATCTTCCATCCTCCTCTTCTTACTAATATCTGTGCCAGTGATCTTTTCCTGATCTTGTGTGCTGCCCCTGGTGATAGCACAGTAAAATGATACAGCATCACAATGCTTCTCGTCGAAAATAATCAACCTAACTCTCTTACATTATCAGATAATATAATCAAACACTATCTACACTTTGTTGTGTCAAGAAAGGATAGACTATCCATACCCTGTAGAGTTTGCTGCTTCAGCAGGAGCAATGTCATTCCCATCATTTCTAGGAATATTTCCACTAAAAGATTTTTCCTTAACAGGTTTTTGCTCAGCAGCAGCAGCAGAAACAGAAAAGGGAGACTTTTCCAGGATGCTGATCATGAAGTACAGGGTTCCCTGCCGAACTTGGCGACCCAACTCGAAATCATTATCCAAGTCCCTGTCGAACTCGTCAAAAGGCTTACGGTTTTGGCTTATCCAGTCACATATTTTATTGGTCTCCTTCATGATTCCCTTCATTCAAGCCAGTAAACCACCCATCACTTAGCGGTTAGGTCACATAAGTTGGTTGTAAAAACAAAGAAAGGAATGGATATAACATTAAGAGGCGTGATGCAGGCAGGGACGTACCACCATAGCAGCAGCAGCAGGAACAGAATCACACAATTGGTGGCTCGTAAGGCTTAAAGCGCACATGCGGATCTCAGTGCTCTGAATGATTAAGTAATCAGCGGGCTTGGCACCAACACTCAGCATCTCACAGATCAGGTCAGCCTCCTTGGTGATACACTAGAATCGATTGTTTTACAAGTGTATCATAAAAAATCAAATAACATAATCAAAATGCTATCCAAGGAGCCAATATACTTTACTGAAGGTTGTGATGGTGAGTCCAAGCAATCCATAGCAGATGAAACAGTAAGCACGCAAGGCACAGGCCATGCTCTAGCAACTAGTCATACAACATATTAAATTTTTGGGAGTGTTCATTAATAACAGAAAGCCAAATGTCAGATAGATCAAGGGAACTGTTTTTAGTGCTAGGCAGACAGGTTTACATATGCTCCTTGTGAGTGCACTAAAAAGACTCAACTTGGTCACTAGATGTGCGAAAACCAATGACTTGAAATCAGATATCAGATAAAATATAAACTGTGGCGGTAAGACAGGAATCCTTGGTCATATTGTGGCAGCTCACACCAATTTGTAGTTTGTACAGCTACCTGAATTATGAGGACCCAGTAGTATTTTCAAGATTGCATGGAATAGATCAAATATTATCTTGTCACAATTGAGTACAAATAGTTTCTCTGTCATGGTGACAACTGAGCAGAGATATTGAGATAGTTCCAAATATGATTTTTTTCCTGCTCTACTTAGCTAATTGACTGCGATAACACATTTGGTCATTAGGATGCAGAGAGAGGAATACATTTCTGTGGTCAAACATCACAAGTGATTTGTTTGGTCTGTTAAGGACAGTTGTGGTACATACCAACAAAGCTGCTGTGGAAACATCAGAAAGTCTCTCTCCTGTGCGTTTGACTTTGTCTGCAAACTCCTGGATAAGGCTACTCAGAATGAAAGTATTTATGGGTAAGATCTCATCCGTGCATTCTTTCATTCTACAGTCCCTCAAAGACACAAGTTCACCCTCCTTCTTGAGACACTACTTGACAGCCAGTTTAACATAGGAAACAAGACAAGCAAAAAACAATTAGGAGCAGGCTTCGATTGATGGTTCAGAAAAGAGGGGCACAGTTCAATACTCACAGTTTCGGCCGCATCAACCAAGCTGATGCCAGTAACTTCAGCAATAACACTGCGATGGCGCTTGTAATATTGCCCAAGGTAGTTGCAATAGTCAGACCACTCAGGGTTACACTTGAATGGCAGCAGCATTTCCCAACCCCATTCCTTTGCCAACTTATCTTTCGAATGAAAGTAACAACACAAGGGAAAAAAGAACCATTAATCTTTTGAAGAATCATTAAAGACATGAATTATGTTTGTTGAGGGGATGTATACTCTATACCCCTAGGATCTACATCAATATTTTATCGGACGGTTCTCCACGTTTGTAGGAACAAACATGATTCATGTGCCCCACCGGTCATCCTCCACCACCGCGTTGCCCTCGCCGCCTCATCCACAAATCGCCCCCACCGACGGGCCGGCCTTACTCCCCAGCTTTCATTCCTCCAATCCCGAAATCCCCAAACCCCAACCCCCACTCCCTAACCCCAACTCTTAAATCCCTAACCCTAACTCATTGGAATGGGCTGGACGAGATAAACCTCGCTAGAAATGGAGATGATGGGGGCAGAAATCTTGCCTCGCCGGTGAAGAAGAGCGTGAAGATTGGCATCATATTGCATTTCGCGAAATGACAAAGAGAAAAAAGAAACGAAGGCTGTGTTTAGTTGCCCTGAAAAGGGTGAAAAGTGTACTGTAGCACGTTTTGGCTTTATTTGCTAATAGTGTCCAACCGTTGACTAATTAGGTTCAAAACGTTCGTCTCGTAAAGTACAACCAAACTGTATAATTAGTTTTTTTTATTTCATCTACATTTAATACTCCATACATGTATCGCAAGTTTGATGTAACGGGGAATTTTTTTTTACATAGTGTTTTTTTCAGGTAACTAAACACAGCCGAAAAAGACTAGCAAAGATGGAAACGTCAACCTGGGCTTGAGGACGCAAACAAACAGACAGACGGCCGGCAGCATTAAAGTTCTCGATCAGATCGATACCTATAAGTCCTTGAGAACCCAAACCGACGGTGTAATCTTCACAGCACGCAGTTCCATCTCCTCCCCGAAGCACTATTCGTATAAACGGCCGTTTAGTCCGTTTAAACACCAACGGTCTAAACAAAATCAGATTAAACGTGATTAAATGAGCTAAACAACCATTTAATCCATAATTAAGTGAATTAAAGGACTACGTCTATCATAATCAACATGAAACTAATTAACATTGTAATTATATGAAGTGTTGTGGGATTTATATTTCTTCGAATAAGATTATTTAGTAGAATGTTTGATTTTTACATGTGTAAATATGTATGGGTTCTAACAAATTTTATTTTTACCTACATAAATATGTATATTTTATTGTTATTGTATAAAACCGTTTAGTCCGTTTAAAACGGTCTAAACGCTAAATAAAGGGTGATCGACTGTTTACCGTTTAGCGTTTAGAAAAACATTGCCCCGAAGTCTTCGTCCGAGTTCCTCATCCCGCCAGAGAGGCACTGATCGTCTCCAAGCCCGAAATTGCAGCGTCTGCTGCCTCCTCTCACTTGCTCTTTTTGGATGAGTACCATTAAAAGATCTCTAGTTTAGAAAAATACCGCTGAGATTCAGTTTTAGAAAACTAGCATTGAAAGGTTGTTCCGTTGTTTCATTTTACCATCCACGTTAACTTGACGTTAACTTCTCCCAAAAAAACGATTGGAGCAACACTGGTGCACTCCCAGACTCCATTCTAGCTAGATATTAGTATAACACACTTCTTACTCACATATACAGCATGACATTGATCCACAGCAGAGTAGATAACTGGCTGTTCAAACATACTTGCTGTTTGGTTGCGCACTGTAAAAGCAAACACAAAGGGAATGAAAAACAGTGTTAACGATAAGTCGATAACAGCCAATGAGCACCGGTATAAAATTTATTTTGGATGTTCAGTGGGGATCTCGACTGGCTCTGTGTGATATGCGATTACGGCCAAGGAGTACCGGTATCAATTTTAATTATATGGGCAGGTATTCTTTTTTTTTCTCGAAAGTATACATGGCACATGCTTCATTAAGAGAGATTAGAGTTGGTACAAAGATATATAAGACTCGCAAGTAATCCCAGGATTACCAACGAAATCTCACGAGCACAAACAAAAAGCAAGAAAACATGAGGGGGTGAGGGGAGACCCTCCACCTAAAATCCCCAACCGGTTAAGCCTAATACAGGAAGACGACACATCGGTGGCCAATAGTATAGTGTAGACCGCAAATGCGACGAGGCCAGCATCAACCTTGGCGGCAAAGCATCCGCCAAGGGCGCCATCATGATAGCAGCGGCAAAGCATTCGCCAGAACTGCAGCACGGGCAAAACATTCACCTGAGACGACGACCATCAATATGGCAAAGCATCTGCGGATGGGGGGCCATCACACTCATAGCAGCAAAGCATCTGCCTTTGAGTGGAGACCAAAGCGGCACGACAACCGCCCAAGCAACATGACGGCAAAGCATCCGTCAAAGAATGGTGACAGCGGCAAAGCATCCACTAGAGAGAAGCAAACGACTACGGCAACACTAGCCAACTACTGGACCAACCGAAGCGAAGACTAGCATGGAGCACAATCAGGCTTAGCACAGTAAGGGGCAACACCAGGCAGGGGCTGGCTGACTCCGACGAACGGCACAGTGGGATCAAGCGAAGTGCATCAATGAAGCCTTCAAGAAGGTGATGACATCCGCGGATGCCAACTTCATTGGAAGCACAAGAGTAGATCTTTCGACCCCAGCCTGCTCGGACAAACAAGAACTTCGACAATGCCTTCAAGACGGCATATGACGTGGCTACGCCACCGCCGCCGGCCTGGAGTAACCAGGCAGAGTTTTCACTCAGATATTGGATGTCGACAAGAGCAGGTGTCCTGCTGCACCCGCGGCAGCTGCACCAAAAGCCATCGGCATCCTAGGCCGCCAGCCCGAGCAGGCGCCGGCCCCAGACTGCCACTGACGAAGCCCAGGAGGCGGCTCCCGAAGCCATGGACCGGCTAGAGCCCGTAGGCATCCGACGCGCCGCAACCCCAGGCCAAAGGAACCGCCACCAACGCCCAGGCTGCTCCGGCCAGAAGATCCGGCGAGGAGGGGCACGACCCCCAAGGCCTCAGCCCCGTCGAGCGCGGGTGGCCATGGCCACTCGCAGCCGCACAAATCCACCGCCAAGGAAAAGGTCCGCCCCCCGACGCGCCAAAGATGCGCGCCACGCCCAAGCACCGCCATGGTCGGCATAGATTCGGCAAGGGGGAGGAGAGATCTAGCCCCAGATGTCCCGGATTTGGCCCATTGGCCGGCCGGCTCGCCAGAGAAGCTCGTGGACCGCGCCCGAGCATTGTCATGACCGACGCAGATCCAGCGAGGGGGGATAGATCCGGTGCCGGACGCCCTGGATCTAGCCCGCCGGCTGGCCGGCTCGCCGGAGAAGCTCGTGGAAAAGGTAGGTTGGTGGAGGGGTGGAGCGGGGGGGGGGGGGGGAGGGGGTGGGTGGGTGGAGGAGGAAGGGAGGCTGCGACAGTGACCTCTTTTTGGGCCATCGCGGGCCACCACCGCCGCACGCCAGCGGCGGCGGCGACAGCTAGAGAGG
>CM039594.1:10172343-10183528 GCA_022457205.1 Saccharum spontaneum | reverse complement strand
CTAGTACCGCCGAGTTACTCAGGCCTTGTATAGACGGTGAGAAGCTACAATTTTTCTAACGGTAACACTTTTGTTTATATTTGACAATTAGTGTTTAATTATAAACTAACTAGACTTAAAAGATTTGTTTTATAATTTATAACTAAACTATGTAATTAGTTATTTTTTAATCTATATTTAATGCTTTATACATGCGTGTAAAGATTGATGTGATGGAGAGAGTGAAAAAATTTTAACTTTTTGGCTCAATCTAAACAAGGCCTCAGACACGGAGGAGGGGCAGGAGCCCACTTTCGCCTTCACTAGGCCCTGTTCACTTGGCTGAAAAGACACGGCTGAAAGTATTATCCACTGATTTATGGTAAGAACAACATAGACGGTTGGCCCAGCCGTCCTCCCCATGGTGTTTCTACGAACGCCCCATTTGTAGGGGCGGCTCCCTGACCGCCCTTATAAATATATTTGTAGGGGCGGCTGGTGTTTTCAGCCGTCCCTACAAATATGATTTGTAAGGGCGGTTTTAGAATCAGCCGCTCTTACTGTGTAAATTTGTAAGGGCGGTTCTTTCAAGAACCACCTCTACAGTGGATTTTTCAGCAAAAACTTAAATAATTCAAATTTAAATCTGACCACATATATAATTTAAATTCGAATCTGACCACCATATATACACATATATACATCCACAGACACAAGAGCATTATATAGAACATATCACAAGTCATAATTCACAAGTCCATCATTACAACATAGTTATAATCCACAAGTCCACATGCAAAGCAAAGTCCAAACCGTTCCAAAGTCCGATCCAAACCATTCCACAAGTCCACATTGTTATCAACGGCCTAGGGCTAGCCTGTCAGTCTCACGAAGGTGTTGGTATAGAGGATTACTACCTAAGTCGGAAAGAAGGTGATGGTAAGTGCCTTTGTAGTACACAATCTCGTCTAGTATGAAGTTGCAAAGGTCGCCGACCATCTCTAAGAGCTCGTCATCCTTGTATGGGTGCCTTCTCGTGTCTTTATCTTTCTCCAACTACAAGAGAACAAGTTTAGGTTTACTATCTCACAACATATGCGAACTTTTCATACTACGAGCGAAGAGGTCCAAACTTACCAGACAGGGGTTTCTGTTGTAGCCACCAGTGGTACTCATCATGCAACATACGTAGTATCCACAATGTAGACTCCTAGGCTTCTGCTTGGGGCACTGTGTGTGTTTCACATATGGAGATGTTAAGTAATGCTATTGACATACACGTAATATATGGAGTACCATAGTAAATGACACTTACCGCACATAGAGTTTTGACATGCAACTTTTCCTTCCTATCTGAATGATGCCTTCCCTTATGTTCCTTGACATAGTGCATGAATGCCCTGTTCCAATGATTTTAGCAAATGCAACTTGTTAGTATCCTAAATTGAACCTTACAAGTATGTATACAAACATAGTAGCTACAATGAGGATTGTCTATATGTATATGTCTTAACAATCACTATGAAGTCTTTGTATGTCTCGGCTGCAATGAGGATTGTCGATATGTATATGTCTTGACAATCACTATGAAGTCTTTGTATGTCTCGGCTAGGAAATCCGTTGAATCAAAGACCCATGCCATGCTCAGTGAGAGTGAGATGCCTATGCAAATCCAGTGGTCGCTACATGAATTTAATCATAGAAGGAACACATAAGCTCTTTTGCATCGAACAAAGTATATTGAACAAAGCTTTAAGTATACAGTCGAACTTACTTGAAGTTGTATGGTATCCATATAGAATTGTGGTGTTGGAGATTTTTAAAACATAAGGCAATGTATGCCGCAACCTTGATGGACTCTGTCTTTATTTTCTTATCCCGGATGGCCTCTTTCTCCTTAAGTGTCTTTCCAGCATCTAGTTGTTTGCAATCTAGTTTCCACTGTTTGGGGTAGTTAAAATTTGTTGCTACTACAGGTTGAGGGTCTATATACCCGTCTTTCAGACTTGGCCTATTTCTCACAAAGTGCACTTGCATTCTACAAATCACGGCGCGGGTTAGTTACAACAAAATTGAAAGATTACATTCATATCATATCGAGAGGGCAAGGACTTACAGGCACCACGTGCGAATTAGATTCATTTCCATTCGTCCGAGGTGGAAGCATGTCTGCATGTCATTGAAGTCAAAGGCAATTTGCCCACCTGGGGCTCCAAATGTGCCGGCAGGGATCCATGCTTGTAAGATTTCTAGTTTTGTTGTCTGGGCATGCAAGTACCAATCATGGAACTTTCTCATTCCATGTGGCAAGTGTTGTAGGATTCGGTTTGGTAGGAAGTTCTTGCCTCTTTTATATTTTTTCGGGCAATCCTTTGATCATTTGAGGTTATCAACAGCTGGATACTTCTTAAACCCTTTGTGCAGTTTGCTAGTGACGCCCTCCTCAGAAGCATGTGCTCTAAATTCTTTTACTTGGTTCTTAGGCTTGAACTGGTCATGGGCCATCCAGTTGTGCACCGAGGAGACGTCATTAATTCCCACATACGATGGCCTTATCTTGATTGGGATTTTGTTTCGAGCTTCTAATTCGGGCACGTCCTCGTCTACTTGTGCATCACCTACTCCAGGGGCCACTTGTTGTTCACGTATCGGCTGTTCATGAGACACTTGCTGTTCATAAGACACTTGTTGTTCATGTATCGGCTGTGCTTCTTGAGAAGGATGCTGCATGTCATCATGCCCATGCTTGGTACGAGGTGGAGAAGGACGTGGCATGTCATCATGCCCATGCTCGGTATGAGGTGGAGAAGGATGTGGCATGTCATCATGCCCTTGCTCGGTATGAGGTGGAGAAGTCTGTGGCGTGTGAGGCACATGCCCGCTAGGAGTCGGGGATGAATGTGGCATCATATCAGGCATGTGGTGGTCATGGGCTAGTGAGTAAACCTCCCCGTCCTCAACGGGTCACTCCAGAGGATGAACTTCAGTCAAAGTTGACGAAGACTCGGTCAATACAATGTCCCGTTTGTGCCAGAGGATGAACTGGTTCATAACGTCTCCGAGTAACATGAGCCCCTCGGGAGTAGGGTGTTCTATCTTCCAAGTCATGAACTCGGGCTTCATGGTATGCACCTCGACCCGAGTGTAGTCCTGCGGGATGTCCCTATTGTGCCATGTGCCGCCCAGAGGATGTGCCACGCCCATTGCCACCTCAATGATCATGTTTTGCCTACCCATCGGAACCATCAATGTGTAACTGGTTGGCGCCCGTATGCGATCAACGACGGTTCTAGTTGCAGTGGAACCTTGACTGCTGGGACATCCAAAGGGCTGCTAACTACCGCTAGTTCTCCCAGCGGCCCCATTAGTGTCTGTGCCTCCATAGACAGTCCTTTCTCCACCAACACCTTTTCAACTAGAGCCTTCACTTAGAGCTCAAGATCAGACTATCGGTCTCTACCATGTTTCTTGTACATGTGCCTGTCCTCTACGAATCCGTGCTTCCAGGACATCCTCTTTCCTAGCCCCCTGGTGCGTCCTATGTGCTCGGGGTTTCCTAAGGCAAGGGTAAGCTCATCCCTCTCTCTAGAAGGGGTGAATGCGCCCTCATCCTTGTCTTCAGCATATTTCAGTATCCTTGATACTACCTCTCCGGTCTCCGGCTTAACAAACTTGAGGCTACTACCGGATGAATCCACACTCTTTGGTATGTCCACTGTTTGAGGTGTGGCTTCAACTTCGGCACTTTCGTATTTCTAGAAGCTTCGGCCTCTGCATCCATCTTCCTAAACAGCTCTTGCTTGCCAGCGTAGCCACCGAGGCCTAGACGAGGGTGGTGTTGGTTCTTCTTTGCCTGCTCATTGTTACAGGCACTGAGGGCCAATGCTGCCTCTGAAGTCTTCTCAGCCACGAGCTCCTCCCATTGACTAGGAGTTATGTTGCCAAAGTCATGGAAGGGAGTTAACTTCTTTTGGATATACTTCTTGTTCAGATCTGACTGCCAACGTCGAAAGCTCTGTCCCATTATCATAAAAGCATTTTCTTGTACCAGCTCGTGCGTTCCCTCTAGAAACCTAAAGTTTAGCTTCAGCTTGTCCCATAGCTCTAACTTTTTGCTCATATGTACAAGATTCCAGCTACGGATAGCTAGGTTCAACTTATCTCTAACTAGAAACCTGATGTGATTACGGAATTTCCCCCTATATGTATCTTGCTCAAGGATCTGCCCGTCTGGCCCGACCTCGATTATCACATAGCATGCCTTCTCGTGATATAGGTTTGGCTTTCTAGGCCCTCGTTTCCTCTTTGGCTGGGCAGTCGAGGTCGTGGTTGTGTCCTAAGGTTGTGGAGCGGAGGCCTCATTGTGAGTCTCTGTGGCTCCTTCCTCTGATATCCTTTGCCCCGCTACGTATTGTCCAGCAAGATGAGCCAGAGGTCGACATCATCTTTTCGGAGGTTGAGTAGGGACGACTTGTGTATACGGCAGGTCAAAAGTGTTAGCAGAGGTAACATATAGCCATAGCATTAGCCAAATTTACAAGCTAATAAGGTTTTATCCGTACCTCCTCGTTTGGATCAAAATCCTTGTCCAACTCGTCCTCTGTTGGCCTCCGTCTGGGTTCTCGTGGGAAAGGATCCTCGGGACTTTCATATCCCCCTGATGAGTCGTCATCCTCATCCTCATCCTCATCATCATCATCATCATCATCCCCATCTTCACCTTGGGCATCCTCTCCACCTTCTCTTCCTTGGGATCCCCCCACTGGATCCTCATCCTCGTCAAGCACCTCCTAAGTAAGCATCACTTCTAGATCCTTTTCTAACTCGTTATCGAACTGCTCCTGAGTAAGCTAGTCCTCTAGTTCTTGCTCTCCATGGGATGGCTGCTCATCATTCATGGGGCATCGGGGTGCACTCTTTGATGTTTGCGACATTTCGTGCCTTGTTCTAAGAGATGCAAGAAATAAAGTAGTAGAAGTAGTAGAAGTAGTAGTAGTACTAGTAGTTAGTAGTAGTGGTGGTGGTGGTGGTGGTAGTAGTACAAGTAGAGCAGAGAGGAGTAATAGAGTAGAGAAGAGAATAGAAGAGAGGAGTAAGGGTAGAAGAGTAGAGAGGAGAAGAGAGAAGAGAGGAGTAGGAGCCTCAGAAACTTGTCACTCATCATTTGATCATGAACTTAGAGCATCAAGGCATCACAACAGAGAAGAGAGGAGAAGGTAATGTAGGGGCATCTGGTAATGAAGCCTAGTTGCTCACAAGTTCTTGATCATCAGCTCTTATTACATATTATGTATGGACAAGACAATTTCATCATCATCGGCCAAAAAAGGAGAGGAGAGGGGAGAGTTGGCAAAATAGGCAGCAACTGTTTACCAAAACAGAGAGAAGAGAAGAGAGGAGTAGGAGTAGTAGAGTAGAGAGGAGAAGAGAGAAGAGAGGAGTAGGAGTAGTACAACAGCACTGTAGTAGAGATGAGTAGTAGAGGATAGCAGTAGTGTAGTAGAGAAGTGTAGTAGAGTAGAGCAGTGTATTGGAGTAGTACTACAGCAGCAGGAGTAATAGATAGAGTAGGGGTGACTAGGAATGATGCCAAGTTCCTCACAAATGTTGACCATTAGCTCATAATCCATATATTGAATGGACTTAGACAATTTCATCATCGGCAAAACAAAGGAGAGAAGAGCAGAGGGAAGAGTTGGCAAAAAAAACAGCAACTGTTGCCACATGGTTGGAAGACCCCTGCAGATCCACCAAGCAACAGTTATTTACCAAAACAAATAGAGCAGCCACTGCCTGCCTAAAAAAAGCAGCAGCAGCTATCATCATCTCAATTGCAGTGCTAAGTTAGTAGTATAGGACCAGCATATGCCACAAAGAAGTATACTACCAGCAGAAAAATCATGAATGATTTTTTAGTATTATGAATGATTGTTTTTTAGTATTAGGTCTAACAGGTATCATCACTTCCCGATAGGAAATGAATAAGTGCAGTAGTAGTAGTGTTATGTCATTAACATCACAAGATCTGAATAAAGACTAGAACTAGTTTAGAACATTGAAGACATATTTAACACTAAACTTCAGGAGTGCTAACATATAGCAGTGTTATGTCATTAACATCACAAGATTTGGGCATGCAGAAATATTCAGAGCAGCGTTATGGTAAATCATAACAGAAATGTTAAATGGTCACTAGCTGCAGCTCTATGGGCGTAAACACCCCACCAGCCACTCAAGCATGAACAACGAATCAGTAGCACAAATAGTAGCAGTGTAGTGGTGTCAACATTAGCATGATGGAGGCCATGGCAAGAGTGTTTCATTTGCTACCAGTGATGGTTACCTAGCTGAATCATGCATAGACACAGCACCAGAATAGGCACGAGGTATTCTAGCATCCAAGTGTGATGTATAATAGAATTTGTAAGCATGAATATCATTTGGCATAGGCTCTATAGCAGACATATATGTTTGGGTGCACACTTGAACAGATAAGTATATCAGCTGCAGTTTACTGAACCTAGGTCTCATGGCATACTAGTGAACACACTAGTGAACTGCATAGACACAGCACCAGGACAGAGCAAAAATTAGGTAAATATACATTCTTCTACACGTGCATCACTTGAATGGCATGGGGGACCTCCAAGTCTGGCCAATAAGGCAGGTACTGAAAGAAGATCGATTGCTTCTTAAATGGTATGCCTTCGATGGGAGGTGTGCTTCTATCTCTGATCGTTCTATCTGGATTCTTCTTTCCATAGACGACACGTATGTTTTTCACCATTCTGAACACATGTTCTCCATTACTACATCTCTCTGGAGGGGGTTCATCCTCCGGGATGTTGCCATAGTATCTTAGGTACAATTTGCCATGGTACTTGTGACCTATCTTTAAGAAGCGCCGGTTCCTTATGTAAACTATCTTCCTGGATCCATCTAGGAACAACCATTTAGTACCATCCAAACAAACTAAGCATCTAGTCTTGCCTTTGAACTGTCCAGATAGGGCAAATAGCGTGGGATAATCTTTGGTAGTAACAAATATTATTGCTTTGCAATGAAATCCTCCCGCCAGAACGCATCGTACATCGGCTCCCCATACCTCCATAGCCTCTCTATTTCTTGCATCAGAGGCTCCAAGAACACGTCTATATCAATGCCTGATTGTTTAGGGCCGGAGATAAGAATGGTGAGGAGAAGGTACTTCCTCTTCTGACACAAATACATTGGGAGGTTGTACATGGTTCAAGACTGGCCATGTGCTGCGGTCGGTCATCCTCCCATTGAAGGGATTCATTCCATAGGTGCTCAAGCGAACCGCACATTCCGTGGGTCATCACTGAATTCTGCTTTGTACTTGGCATCGAACGCTTGCCATTGGCTACAATCGGCCGGGTGTGCGATCGTATCATCATCCACCTTGCGCTCATCATCCCACCATATCATGAGTGCGTCTTCCTTAGGGTTTAGGAACATACGCCTCAAGCGGTCGGTCACTGGCAAGTACCACATTACCAGGGCAGGAATTCTTCTCTTATTTGCATCGTTGCCTAATGGAGTTTCCTCTGGAGGCTGAGATTCTTGCACCACCTTCTTCCCACCCTTCTTCCTCTTTCCCGTGGAGGCTTCCACTCCACTGTGAAGGTCATTGTTCTTGTACCGACTAGCCCCACACCTAGGACATGTATCTATATTCTCGAACGATGTGCCACACTGAAAAAGGATATAGTGGTTGGGGCATGCATGGATTTTTTTCAACCCCCAATGTGAGTGGACTTATAACCTTCTTCGCTTGGTATGTGTTGGCGGGAACTGTGTTCGGTTGTGGGAGCAACCGTGATAGGAGGCACAATAGATCATCGAAACTGTAGTCCGACCAGCCATACTTTGCCTTTAGGATGAGTAGCTCAAGCACAAAACGTAGCGGTGTGAAGTATGTCGGACAACCATTCTCAGTACCATACACAGTCTCCTTCGATGCTTTTGTCACCCTCTCAAGATTTTCTAGACCTCTCTTGCTCCTTTGTAATATTTCTGGTCCAAAGGCCCGAAGCATTTCGTCCAAATTATCACTGTCATCTGCATCCCCCTCACGTGCTTCGCCATCATTACCGGCACCACCAGCATCATCACCACCTTGTTCATTGCCAAAGCCACCACCTTGTTGATTGCCAAAGCCACCACCTTGTTCATTGCCATAGTCACGATCCATTTGTTGCTCAAGATCGTCTGTGAATCGGGACAAGTATGCTTGGGTTTCAGCTTCATCAGCTTGATCATCGTCACTGTCATCAACAACCACTGTTTCACCATGATGAATCCACATTGTGTAGTCCGGAATAAATCCTCACCTAATCAGATGTTCTTTGATGGTACTCACATCTCGAAATGCAATAAGGTTCTTGCAATCTTTACAGGGACAAATAATTGTTTCACTATTCTCTTTCAACGTCGCCGCATGCTTCTCTGCGGCTTTGGTGAATTTGTCCACCTCATCATGGAAAAGAGCGTCGTGTCTTAATGAACCATACATCCAAGAGTTCCTGTAGTCCATCTTATAGAAACAAAACAACCAAAGAAAGTATATTACTCGAGAATAATTGTATATACTTGAGACACGCACCATGGTAGAGGATAGTTAATTAATTGACTATTAATGCTAACACACATGCACATGATGGTGTACACTTGGTGGTGTTAGCACATTTGCGAAGGCGGTGGAGTTTGAGCGGTAAAGAGGCGTTTGGGGTCCTCTCTCCCTCCCGCCGAACTTGCGAGCGTGGGATTCAGGTGTTTTCAAGGAAATGAAATGCCTGTTTTCCATTGCGCCGGAGGCGAGAAAAGGTGGCGAAAGTCTAGAGTGTTTATCACTGAAAAACTTCAACCGGACGCTGGATCGGACGCGGTCTAGGGTGGACCTGCGCGTCCGGTCATTAGTAGCTGTTGTAGAGGCGCGCGGGCTAGGGTTTTGCACCGGTGCGTCCGATCACTCGCGGGACCGGCGTGTCCGGTCAGGCGCTCAGAAGGTCTGTAGATCGCGTGGTCGATCGGACGCGGTGGCGTGTCCGGTCATGTTTGACCGGACGTGTCCGGTCATGAGTGGACCCTTACTGGACTCTAACCGGACACCGGGTGTAACGCGTTCGGTCAGTTCTGCAGTGCGTCCGGTTAGTGCTTCTCGAGCGCTGGCGCTGTGCGATCGGTGCGTCCGGTCATGGCGTGGAGCACGTCCGGTCACACTTACCTGAGAGCGTAACGTTTCGTGACCGTTGGAAATCTAATGAGCGAGATTCAAAAAGGAACACGTGGCAAGCATCGGTGAAGTCGCGCTGGTGCGACCGGACGCTGGCCGCGTCCGTTCAATCAGACCAGCGCGTCCGGTCAACACGCGCAGAGCAGCATCTCGAGCCTAACGGCTCTATTCTTTGGGGATGCTTATAAATAGTTGCTTGGTCAGTTTTGGTAGCTCTCTCTTGACTCTTTGAACACTTGAGACATACTTTGAGCTAGAGAACTTTCTCTCCACTCATCTCCTTGCTTGGTTGCATACTCTAGAGAGATCGAGTGAGATTCAAGTGCGTTGCATTGAGAGTTGCATATAGAGGCACTTGATTCTTGAGTTTGCTGCGGATTGCTTGTTACTTTTGGGTGTTTCCCAACACCCTAGATGGCTTGGAGCAGCGGTGGTGTTGAGCTCGTGATTGGAGATTGTTTCAAGCCTCACCAAGCGATTGTGAGGGGTTCTTGAGCCTTTCTCGCGGGAGTTCACGAATTGGCTACTCTAGTGGAGCTCGTGGCTTGGAGGATCCCCATCTTGTGAGTGAATGTGCGCCACCCGCTGAGGGTTCAACTCTTGATAGTTGATTAGCTCGCGATCCATCAAGTGGGTGCATCGCCACAACGAGGAGTAGCTTGCCGGGAAGTAAGTGAACCTCGGTAAAAAATCTTGTGTCATCTCTTGCCGAGGATTCTCTTGTGTGATTGTTTCTTTGGATATATTTCTTCTCTACACCATCGGTATAAGAATCAATTCATTTCCTCTTTACATTCTTGCACTTTACCTTGTGTAGCTTGTTTAGTGTACTTTGTTTCACCTAGGAGTAGTTAGCTTTGTGACTTAGTCTTGTTGGTGTGAATTAGAGATCATAGCCTTGTTCACTAGACATGTATAGGTGGCTTGCTTAGTATAGTTGAGCTAGTGCTAGAATTAGCTACGCCATCTTTTATACTAACTTTGTTGTTGAGTTAAGTTTGTAGAAAATTTAAATAGGTTATTCACCCCCCCTCTAGCCGAGTTAAGTTTGTAGAAAATTTAAATAGGTTATTCACCCCCCCTCTAGCCATTTGGACCTTACATGGGACAGCTGTCATGAGGATCGGACATGGCAAGAAGCATGGGCGGTACTGGCTTGGCGATGGCACCCTCGAGTCCAGCTTTGTTCCTTCCCTCTCCCAGATCCGAGCAAGTACCCCGAGTGGAGGCCCGGCCATACGCCAACGGTCGTCCCCTTCATAGCAGCGGGTCGACGCACTCCAGGTTAGTCCTGTTTAACTCTTCGTATATTGATCTTTACATAACTTAGTTACCTTTGCATTACTAAAACATTCGATTGAAATGTTGTAGGTCGAGAATGAGAGGATAGCTCAGGAGCTGCGGGACCTGGCGTCGAGGATCGAGGTGGCCGAGCAGGAAAGACAAGTGGAGCGAGCCGAACAGGAAAGACAGGCCAAGGAGCTAGCGGAGATTACGGCGTTCCTGTAGCACTTTGGGCAAGTGAACGGTGTACCTATGCCAATGTTCGCTCCAGCGCCGCTGCCAGTTACAGCTAGTCCAGTGAGTATGAATCCATATTGCGTCGACTAGTGCTTTCATTAGATGACCCACTCTAACAGATGAAATCTCTTAGTCCTTTATGCAACCTCCGTCGGCGGGTTCGAATAACCCATCTCAGGCGTAAGCAGACGACGGCGACGCTTTTCCTTCACCAGGCACTCAGTTTCCTCCCCACCTGTAGTTTGTTTCTCTTTTTCACTGCTTGATGGACATGTGATGCACCGTGAACGACTATCGACTTGTTATGATGGATATTTGACCTATTATGTTTGCGATGTCGTGTATGTGAGATATTGTGTGCCCGCGATGTGATATATATGTGGTTTTGAGTTTGTGATGAGATGGATGTGATATATATGTGCTATATTG
>CM039594.1:10147797-10172243 GCA_022457205.1 Saccharum spontaneum | reverse complement strand
GTGAACTTCCTCTTCCCCGCCCCGCCTCCGCTGCCCCTTCCTGGCACTCGCCCCGACTCCGCCCTCGCCGCCGCTCTCGTCACTCTGCCCGGGCTGCGGCTGTCGAGGGGCAGGCCAGGGTGCGTCCTGCCCTCGTGTGGGAGCGTGAGCGGGATGCGGCCGATGCCCTGGCCCGCCAGATCGCCGAGGCAGAGCAGCTCCTCGTCTCTCCCCGCCTCTCAGAATGCTGGGGCCACCTCCTCCGACTCGACGGGCCGCCGCGTGTCCCCACACCGCGGTCCTCTAGCACGACCCAGCCGACCTGCTTGTGGCTCAGCTTCACTACCAGGCGAGGGGGTCCAGAACATTCGCCTCCTTGTCCCGGTCGTCCTCGAGCCTGAGTCGCCCTCCTACGCCCGCTGGCGGGACCTGGTGCTTCTCACTCTCCGCCGCTACGCCCTCGACAAACACGTCCTTGTTGACGCTTCGGTCGCTGTCCAGACCCCGTCGTGGCTTCGTCTCGACAGCATCATCCTCTCCTAGATCCTGGGGACGATCTCCCTGGACCTCCACGACCTCGTCCGCAACTCCCCTGACGCTCGCCGGGCATGGCTTGCCCTTGAGGGACAGTTCCTGGGCAACGCCGAGGCCCGGGCTCTGCGTCTCGACGTGAGCTTCCGCATCTTTGTTCAGGGTGACCTCTCCATTGGCGAGTTCTGTCGTCGGATGAAGGGCATGGCAGACTTCCTTGGCGACCTCGGCTGGCCGTGGAGGATCGCATCTTGGTCCTCAACGTCCTCCGCGGACTCAGTGACCGCTACGCTCACCTCAGGACGTGGATCACCCGTCAGCGGCCCTTCCCCACCGTCCTGCAGGTCCATGACGACCTTGTCATGGAGGAGCTCACTCAGGGCATCCAGCTGGGGTCCGCCACCACTTCGGGGTCCTCGTCTTCCTCGACGGCCCTGGTTGCTACTCCGCCGCATCCGTCTGCTCCACTGCCGTCGTCTCTTCTTGGTCCTCCTCCCTCCGGGCCGAGCGGGGGTGGGGGGTCGTGGCGGTCGTCGACGACGCGGTGGGGGCCGTGGGGGAGGCCGTGGTGGAGTCACCCCGCCAGCTGGCCCACCGGGGGGCACCATGGCCTTCCTTCCACAACCCGTGGTCAGGGCGCATCTCTATGTGGCCCTACCACGCTCCAGGTGGTGAGCATCGCCCACCGGTGACCATGTTTACTGGTGCTCCACCTCCTGGCGTCTCCACCACGCCTCCGTGGGCTACTCCCTCCGGCACCTCGCCTGGGCTTGCCGATTGGGACCAGGCAGCCTTGGCACGGTCGTTCAGCACCATGGGCCTGACACCTCCTGTCGGACCTGAGTGGATCGCCGACTCGAGTGCCACCTACCACACCACCCTTGACCCTGGTATACTTTCTTCTGTCCATTCTCCTTCTCTCCCTTCATCCATTATGGTCACAAATGGTTCATGTCTTCCTGTCACATCTGTGGGTACCGTCGGTGCTCATGGGTCATTTCGTCTTCCTGATGTTCTAGTTGCACCTTCTATGGTTCACGACCTTCTTTCTATTCGTCGTTTACAGCTGACAATTCCTGTTATGTGGAGTTTGACTCTTCTGGTCTTACTGTAAAGGATTTGGCTTCCCGACGTCCTCTGCTCCGATGTGACAGCACGGGACCCCTTTACACTCTTCGCTTTCCGGCGGCTACTTCATCTTCGCCGTCTGTTTTGTCAGCTGCTTTCGCCGCTTCTACCTCCTCCACCACTTGGCACCGGCGCCTCGGTCATCCTGGACGTGATGCCCTGATGATGCAGCTCAGTCGTAGCTCTGACATTCCATGTACTCGAGCTCATGATGAGCATTTGTGTCATGCGTGCCAATTGGGCCGACATGTTCATCTTCCTTTTCATAGTTCTTCACATGCGGCCCGCATTTTTGATCTGGTACATTGCGACCTATGGACATCTCCTGTTATCAGTATTTCTGGCTATAAGTACTATCTTGTGGTGGTCGATGATTTCTCGCATTATTCGTGGACTTTTCCCTTGCGTGCGAAGTCTGATACTTTTTCCACGCTCCTTCACTTCTTCACTTGGGTGTCCACATAGTTCGGCCTCACTATCAAGGCCGTCCAGTGTGATAATGGTCGTGAGTTTGATAACTCCACCTCCCGTGCTTTCTTCCTCTCTCACGGTGTTCAGTTGCGCATGTCTTGCCCATATACCTCCTCATAGAATGGCAAGGCTGAATGCATGATTCGCACCACCAATGACAACGTGCGCACCCTTCTGTTTCAGGTCTCTCTTCCTGCTCGCTTCTAGGCTGAGGGCTTGCACACCTCCACCTACCTCCTCAACCGTCTTCCTTCTGCTGCCTGTCCCGCTCCTACGCCACACCACGCCCTTTTCGGTACCCCTCCTCGGTACGATCACCTTCGCGTCTTCGGGTGTGCGTGTTACCCCAACACCGCTGCCACTTCTTCCCACAAGCTAGACCCCCGCTCCACTCTCTGTCTTCCTCGGGTACTCCCCGGATCACAAGGGGCACCGGTGTTTTGATCTTACCTCCCGACGGGTCCTCATCCCTCACCATGTGGTGTTCGATGAGTCCGTCTTCCCCTTCTCCAGCCCACCCACCACCACTCCTGCTCCTGATCCCTCCTCCCTGTTTCCCACTGACACGGTGGTCCAGCCACCTTTTCCATGGTCTCCTACAGGTACTGCTTCACCGACCTCCTTGTCGGGTTCCTGTCCCGGCTCCCAAGCCGGTCCGGGCCCGTCGTCCTCCGGCGCTGCCCCGACCTCTCCACTTGGCATAGATCCAGGGACCTCGTCCCCCGATCCTGCCCCGGCTTCTCCGCTCGCCGCGGATTCGGCGCCGTCGTCCTCTGGTGCTGCCCCGGCACCTCCTTCGCGGTTCGCTGCGCCGGTACAGGTGTACCAGCGCTGGCCGCGGCCGCCGCCACTCGAGGTCTCTTCTCCACCGGGGACACCGACACCACCGCCGCAGTCCCCGCCGGCCCGTGTCGCACCGCCGGTCTACCACCCGCCGCTTCTTCACCGACACCCGCGGCATGTTCACCCGATGGTGACACGGCACGCGGCTGGCACACTGTCACCCCGGGCTCTTGCGGCATCGACCGGCGACGCGCCGGTTTCCCCAGTACCCTCTTCCGTCCGTGACGCCTTGTTGGATCCTCACTGGCACCGCGCGATGGAAGAGGAGTACGCCGCGCTCCTCGCCAACCAGACCTGGGAGTTGGTGCCCCGACCGCCGGGCTCCAACGTCGTCGCCGGCAAGTGAATCTGGACCCACAAGCGTCGGGCTGATGGCACTCTCGAGCGCTACAAGGCTCGCTGGGTTCTCCGGGGCTTCACTCAGCGCCCTGGGGTCGACTATGATGAGACCTTCAGTCCGGTGGTGAAGCCGGCCACCGTCCGCACAGTGCTCTCGCTGGCCCTTGCTCGGTCATGGCCTATCCATCAGCTGGACGTCAAGAATGCCTTTCTGCACGGTCTTCTCACTGAGACAATGTACTACAGTCAGCCGGCGGGGTTCGTTGATTCTTCCCGTCCTGACATGGTCTACCGGCTCAACAGGTCTCTCTACGGCCTCAAGCAGGCACCCCGGGCGTGGAACCATCGGTTTGCTGCTTTCCTGCTGACACTGGGGTTTGTGGAGGCCAAGTCTGATACATCTCTGTTTATCTATCACCATGGAGCTGACACTGCGTACCTGCTACTCTATGTTGATGATATTGTCCTCACGGCCTCCAGTGAGCCACTTCGCCGTATCATTACCGATCTTCGGCAGGAGTTTGCTATGAAGGATCTGGGTGTGCTCCACCACTTCCTCGGGGTCACTGTTGAGCCGCATCCTGCTGGGTTACTTCTTCACCAGCGGCAGTATACTCGAGATATCCTGGAGCGGGCTGGGATGACTGACTGCAACCCCTGCTCCACTCCGGTTGATACACAGGGCAAGTTGTCCGAGGCAAAGGGCCCCCCAATGTCAGATCCCACTGCATACCGGAGTCTTGCTGGTGCCCTTCAGTACCTCACCTTCACCCGGCCGGACATCACCTACGCCGTTCAGCAGATCTATCTTCACATGCATGATCCCCGAGAGCCTCACCTCACTGCTCTCAAGCGCCTCAATACCTCCGGGGCACGATCGACTACGGCCTACTTCTTCACCGGTCCTCCTCCGCCGAGCTTGTCGTCTACACTGAGCCGACTGGGCAGGGTGTCCAGACACTTGGCGCTCCACCTCCGGCTATGCTGTCTTCTTGGGCGGCAACCTGGTGTCCTGGTCGTCCAAGCGCCAGCCTGTGGTCTCCCGGTCCAGTGCCGAGACGGAGTATCGCGCTGTCGCTAACGGCGTGGCTGAGGCCTCCTGGCTCCGGCAGCTTCTCGCCGAACTCCACACTCCGCCCTCCAGGAGCACGCTGATCTACTGCGACAATGTCAGTGCAGTCTACCTCTCCACCAACCCCATCCAACACCAGCGGACGAAGCACGTGGAGATCGACCTACACTTTGTCCATGATCGGGTTGCCATGGGCGAGGTGCGGGTCCTTCATATTCCGACCACCTCCCAGTTCGCGGATATCTTCACCAAAGGCCTCTCGTCCTCGACCTTCACCGAGTTTCGCTCCAGCCTCAACATCACCAGTGGCTAGTTGCGTCTGTGGGAGGACGTGTGTGTTCTTTCTTCTTTCTTGTTCAGCCTGGAACTCCGCTGCGCTGGTAGTTCAGATTGCGGGGGGTGTTGGAATATGAGTGTATTAGGCCCATGAGGCTAGGCCCATGAGGCCCATGTATGGTTACCTATATAGCTACCCTTCTAGGGTTAGCCCAAATCAATAGAATCTCATTCCCTAACAATTTTGCTGGTTCCGCCACTGATTTTAAGTAGAGTTACGACAAGGTTGTGCCAGTAACTAAGCATACTCTTTTGGCAGTGGGATCTGTGAACAAGGACTAAGAACAACCTTGGCCAAAAACATGATCAACTTAGAGACTAATAGATAACTTTGTGGCACCTCTGCATTGAAGTCGTGCACAATTTGGCCCATATGTATGAATGCATCAATGCCCATAAGAAACGTTACACAAAAAAGTTAACAAACCTTAGCACATAGATTGCGGGCCTTGTCCCAATCAATCTTGTTGTAAGGGTCTTTGAAAAGTTCCTTCCTTAATTCCAACAGAAGTGGTGTGGTTCGGCCAACAAACCTCTTCCCATAAATGTAGCACATTGGCAAATACACCATTCGACAATGACACCACATCCTCCCTGCAAGACATTGTAAATCATAAAAGCCTCATATGAGGAAAAGGAACAGCATAGCAACCAAGAGCACACTACTGAAAGACTAAGACCTATGGTAGTGCAAATAGATTGATTGTTGGTTGATTGGCACATTAAAAATGAAAAAGGAATGATATATAAATGGCAATTTTATGATACATTAATACCATTGGTGATTGGAACATTCGGTTAGGGCTGAATATCTATTGTTTAATCTTCAAGCGTACTATATACAACCTTTAGAACCAACTTAGCAATCTTGACCACTGAGTGATAGAATGTATATATACACCTATAATATACTAGATTTATGTACACCGAGGAAAATAAAGCAGAACCTGGGTGAAATGGGAGGAGATATGGCAGTAGCCATACTTCTGGTGGCACCGGGTTGTTACCAGACCATTCAAATACACCCAGTACCTTTAATAAGCCAGGTAATTAGAATGGAATAAAGCATATCCAAGAAAATGGAAGCAGCTAATAAACAAATAAATAAGAGTCAATTCTCTACCGAGAGCCAAAACTTCCCCCATGATGTTATATATGTTGCTCCACCATGGTCTAAGATCCAGTTTCGACCTTTCTCCATGGCTCCATCTCCGCTATCTGGTCCCTCTCCAAGCAATCTCAAAATAACGTAGGTCAGTACTGAGCCAAACATGGTGCTTGGACCCTCAATGTGCAAGCCCCAGCCACCATCTTCATTCTACAGTTGCAGTGACAAAATTAGATCACCTTTAGCTACTGTAGGGTTGAGAAATTTAGAACTGAATCCTTGCCTGATGATTATAAAGATACCGGCGGATCTCCTTCTGGTGTTCTGATGACAAGACAGTATTTAGCGCTCCAGTCACATACAATGTTATGATCTGGATAAAGGATAAATACAATAAGTAGCTGTTTTGTAAACCAAGAAACATGAAACATAAGTTTTCCATATGTAATCTAAAAATGAGATGCCTGCCACAATTTGCCAGTTCCTATTTAGGAGGCATCCGAATCGGTACTCACATTGACACACTGAGCTCACATATAACATGAGGCATAAGAAGTGATGGAAGCAAGACAGCACAATTTTATTTTAAACATATCACAAGATTAAGCACAGAGCACAGATTTAGTTATATGAATGCATATCCAGGTGAAGTAAGCAAGTTGAACATATCACTGTAGAAGAAGAGTTGAGAGAGGTACCAAGCCTGGCATAAGGAACATAGGACCACCATAATCCCCAGGCCAGTGTCCATCATGTGCCTGGAGAGTAGAGAAACGGCTGATTGCCCTTTTCAAAGTAGTCGACATGGCTTCCTCGGTAACATCTTCATGCTCACCGAGCTTGATCCCTGGAAGGTCAAGCTCAAGAGGATTTTCTTTGGCGAACTGCAGTGTGTAAAAGGGAGCAGATGTTTCAAATTCACAGGGAAGCAGAGCACTGAAACAGAGACTGCACAAGAAAGGAACACTGAGCGCAAGACTGGACTACATTAATTACCAAAAACTGTGTCATTTTCAACCATTTCACGAGGTACTAATATTTCCACGGATAGTGAAATGTTTTCCTTTTTTTTTGAAAAAATGTGACAGTGAAAGGGTTACTGTGGTGAAGAGACCACACAGAGTTGATACTGCATTATCTCCCACAAGAACCATGTGCTCAACCATGTTACATACGGCTGCAACTAGAAATCGCAAACTGAACCACGGCAGACGGCACCACATTTAAAAGGTGCCGATAGTAAAGTACGGTATGTATGGGGAAAAACGGAGGAAGTCTGAAATCGTGACAAGAGGAAGGATGATCCTCCCTGCAACCTGCGAGAGCCAGAGCATACCGCGCATTAAAATTGTACGAGAGTCGCATGAACACAAATTCTATTAGGTCATGTTTAGATCACCGAATCGGGGTGTCCCGATTTACGGTTGAATACTATAGCAATTTTGTTTTTATTTGGTAATAATTGTCCTAACAATGATTAATTAGGCTTAAAATATTCGTCTCGCAAAGTACAACAAAACTATGCAATTAGTTTTTTATTTCATCTACATTTTCATATATGTGCCGGCATTTTGATGTGATAAAGAATTTTCTTTTTTCGTAGTGAAATTTCAGGGTGAATTTGGGTATCTAAACGAGGCCAGTTCACCGGCCGGCCTCACATTGAAAGCGACTGGAAATTAAGGTAGCGTCGTCGTGCCCACGAGAAGGTGCCAAGTAGGACACCCACGCCGGTTGTTCTAGTCCGACGCACGACGGCAGCCCGGCCACAGAACACGCCATCCGTCAGCGGCGGACCAACCGAGACAGCGACATGCACGCGGGCGGGCGGGCGGGCACGGGTAACGGCGGGCGCGTGGGCGCATCAGTGGGGAACCGGAGCCGGAAAGGAAGGGGGGCAGACAGGCAGGCATTACGAGCGGGTAGCGATCGGCAGGAGTGCAGGAAGGCAGGCACCCACCTGGATGCGCATGAGGAGGTCGGCGCTGTGCTTGAGTTGGCGCCTGGTGTCGACGAAGCCCCGGCGCGCGGCGTCGACGGCGGGGTCGGGGTCGGCGGCGGCGTCGAACTCCCAGACCTGGCGGCCGACGTGGGCGTTCTTGGTGCGGAGCCAGGGGTCCCCGCCCCCCTCCGCGATCCGCAGGCGCCACATCGCCCCCTCTCCTCCTCCTCCTCGACTCAAGTGCGGCGGGTGCCGGCCGGCCGGCGGGCGAGGGAGATCCCGATCCGCGGCGGACGGAGACGTCCAGCCGTCCAGGACAGGACAGTGGACAGGCTGGGCGGCTGGCTGGAGCCGCAGAGAGCCTGCAGGGGGAGCTGGGTGGGGGGGTGGGGTTTACAGGGGGCAGCAGGCCAGCAGCGGCGGCCTGCCATTTGATAATCTGTTTTGTTTTTCGCTTACGCCAACCGCTGGGTGGCTCGTGTCCCGTCCCCGTGCGTGAGCGTCGTGGCGTGGTGGGGCCCGCGTGGCACGAGTCCGTTCCAGGCCGCAGGGGGTGGGGCCCGCGTCGCCGTGCAGGATGTTGTCGCATGCCGCGCATCTGGCGATCCACCGGAAAGAAAATGTCCATGTCCCTGTGCCTCCTGGCCCCGTGTGGCGGTGTGGCAGTGGTCCACTGTGCACAGTGCACAGTGCACTGCACCAGCCAGGCCAGGCCAGACCAGCACGGGAGGAGGCTGGTTGCTTGGTCGCTGCTAATGTAATTTTAGATTTCGAATAATTTTTTTCATAAGTCTAATCAAGTTCATATATACTTCCTTCGTCCTAAATTATAAGACCTTTGTCTTTTTTAACACCAAGTTTGATCATTCGTTTTATTCAAAAATTTATATAAAATATCTTTTTTTTATCGTGGCTTGCTTTACTGATAAAAGTTCTTCAAGAATGATTTAAATTTAGTTATATTTGCACAAATTTTTTAAATAAGACGAGTGGTCAAACTTGGACTCAAAAAAGTCAAATGTCTTATAATTTGGGATGGAGGAAGTAGCAAGCAAATCAACATTTATATCTACAATTAAAATTACTACACATATATAATTTATTTAGTATTATGAATGTCAATAATTGTTTTTTAAAAATAGTTAAGTTTTAAAATTATTTAACTTGTGACGTCATGCCACCACGACCTGCCTTACCACTTCTCATACCCAAACCTAACTTGCCCCTTCATTTATCGAGTACGTACAGATCACAATGGAAAATTAGAGCATCACGAGAAATAAAGTTTGGCGAAAAATGCCCACGAATTTAAAAAGGGCCAAACAGGTTTGATTTGTTTTTGTCTAGAGCTATGGTAAGACGCGAGAGGGTTTTTTTGTTTGGTGGTTAATACCACTAATTCAGCATCTATTTTCATTTTTTTTCTAGTTCCTACTCCTACTAATTTAATCTATGATGATGGTAGCGACAGACAATGCCATTAGTTCATTATGGATTGCCACTAGTAAAATCAAACGATGATACTAATTATACCTTAGCATCGTTTGATGGTATCTCCCGTTTTAAAGCATGTATGAGGCCGGCTTAGTATAAGCTATAAATTAGTTAGCCGGCTTGTTCTAGACATCATTTGTTTCGAAAAGAATGGAAGATGAGAATGACTCTCCAGACTGTGCACGAAATATAGATAAATTATTGGAGAGTGAAAAAATATAGAAAGCGATTTTTATGCACATAACTCTCCAAGTGATGATTTAGGGAATACTCCGTAAGATTTAGAGAGGCTCTTGGAGATGCTCTAAAGGCCTGTTTGCTTAGTCAGCCAAATCTAGTCTTATTTTGTCACCTTTCACCCAAACACTGTGACTAAATGTGACTAAATAGGCTTTAGCCAACTAGTCATCGAATTGTTGCTAGAAGGGACTAAAAAGGACTAGACCTCACCTTTTATTCACTTTGGAGCCGAACACCCTAACTAAAAGGAACTAAAATGTCTCTTTTAGTCTCTTTTAGGCATCTAAACCAAACACCCAGTGACTAAAGTTTAGTCCCTGATTTATGTGACTAAGTTTAGGAGGGAAAAACCAAACAGAGTCTAATATTGGTTTAGAATTAACTATTGGAGGTACAAAGAGATGAGATGACACCACTGAGTGGAGAATCGAGGAGTATATAGAAGGGAGGAGTAGAAGATAAATTAGTTGTTCGACTGATGGTTTCTGCGGCTAATAAGCCGATTGACGTTGTTTTGCTGTAAGAGAAAAACATTGTATCATGGCTGATAAATTTAAGTGTAAATACTCTTCCTTTTTCTTCTCTTGGTTTGACATCAACTGTCTACGTCTGAGTTAGCGATGGGTTGGGATTTGGAGCATCCAAACCAGCTACTATGAATGAAAGAGAAACAAGCATGTGAATCTTTCGCATTGCATATATTACACAGAGGGACACTTGCCACTTGCCACTTGCCACTTTGAATTGCGATCAAACAATAGTAGTAGTAGTATAATGCTCAGGATTTTCAAGTACAGATGTATGATGGATCAAATGAAAAACGGCTCTGTACTGCACAAAGGGTGTGTTTAGATGGTAAAAAAGGTGTAAAAAAAAGTACTGTAGCACGTTTTGGCTTTATTTGGCAAATAGTGTCCAACTGTTGACTAATTAAGTTCAAAACGTTCGTCTCGTCAAGTACAACCAAACTGTACAATTAGTTTTTGATTTCATCTACATTTAGTACTTCATGCATGTATCATAAGTTTGATGTGACAGGGAATCTTTTTTTCGCATAGTGTTTTTTTCTGGGAACTAAACAGGGCCAAAGTGTTGCCACTGCCAGTAATAGAAAGGTATGGGCATATAATTCTTTGCAAATTTATGTATAGTACAGTACAGTACATTACTGCTGTACTAGTACAAGAGAAAAGGTCTACGTCATGAAAGACTAGCTGAAAGCTCCTGGCAAGACACGTGATTTGATCCCGTTCCATTTCGGCCGGCCGTTCTTCCGTGCTTCTCTGTCACACAACACTGCTGATGCAGCAATCAATTTGCGGTTATTACTATATTATATATTCTTTGACGACAGTGTATGGTATGGCAACCTTTCAACAGAAGAAAAGGCCTCACGTCATCAAGAGAAGTGCGAAAAATATGTTTCGTCTCTTCTGGAGATTTTTCCAGGTGTTTCGGTGCCACCTATCGTCAAGGTCTGATTTTTAAGAGGCTATTTGGCTGCTGGCTGTTAGTATGATCGCCACACCAATAGCCTCAACGGCCTTTGATCTTTATTCTCGCGTCTTGATCGGAGACGTCCAACTCTACATGGTTGGTGGGCTCCCGTCGCACAGCGCTATAAAGAAAAGGTAAGGGCCGGGGCTCGCAGTACGAGGTTGACCGCGCCGCCAGTCACCCCACCGACATCCTAACCCTAATCCGATCTAGAGAGGGGCGCTGCCAGCGACGGGAAGCCTCACCGACGCCAGCAACGCCACCCCGACGCCACTGCACCGACCTCCTCCACCGAGTCGATGGCGCCGGCGAACGACCCCAACACCGGCGCCTCCAGTGGATCGGCCACTCCCGCACCGAACCCCGCTCCCACGAATGATCTGCGACCTTTTTCCCCTCTCTGACTCGCAATAGAAGATATACTAGGATTTGTATAGATATATGTTGTGAATCATAAACTTGTATTGCTACTGTGATGTACCCGATCTAATGAACCTAAGAACAAAGAAGTATAACAATGGTATCAGAGCCAGGGTTACGGTTAGAATCTAGATCGGGGTAAGAAAATGGAAAGAAACGAGTACTGATTTCTAATCGGGATGAGGGGAAAGAATCAAAACGAATCCAACAAGAACCCTAACCCTAAAGAAAGGCTCGGCGCGGAGAGGGGCCTACCTAGTCATCCTCCCGCCAGCACCACCGCTTGCATGCGGGAATGAAATCGCTGAAGTGCGGCCACCGTCGTCGCGTGGGACCGCCTGCGCGCAAGGGAAAGAAATCGCAGCGAGCGGAAGAACGTGCGACGCGCATGTGTGCTCGCCAAGGTGGCACTGCGGCCAACCCGCTCGACGTCGGCGCGTCCACTCCTCGGTGGGCGCGCGCACCGGCGAGGAGACTGGTCGGTGGCGCTGTACTCCTCCAGTCGCCATGAACAGCGGCGCCATCTTCTCCGTTTTTTTGCTTTTTGCGGCGGCTAGCTGAAAGGAGAGGAAACGAAATGAAACTTAGGGTTTGGGTACAGGCGGAGGCCAAGGGGTTTTGACCCTCCGAAATTGTCTCCCGCCATCAGATTCGAACAAACGGTCAAGATTAACTCAGGTTTTAGCTGGGCTTGCGGGTGGAAGTGGCCCGAAAGGGAAATCCCGGCCCAGGCCCAGGTTGCGGCCTGGGACGCGGGTGCGCCGCGTGTGCGGCACTGGGCCGGGCCGATTGTTGCGCGCGGGGCCGCGAAGGCCATGCTGGCTGATCCACTGCGCGAGCTGATGGGCTCAAATGCCCGGAGAAAATGAAGTTTTCCTTTTTTCCATTTTCCAGAAGCAGTTTTGTAATTTTTTTGAGTCGAATTTTGAATTGAATTTTCACATGAATTTCTGTACAATTATGTCCAACGACCTCCTGTTCAGCGAATGAAAATTATGAGTTTCTAGAAAATAAAACTATGAAATGTGTTATTGTTTCTGCTGTGCATGATAATTAATGAACACTCTCTTTGATTAAATTGGAACCAACGGGATAATTTAATTTTTTAGAGAAGTTATGAATTTCAAGTGAATTTTGATGAATTATAGTGTTGTTATTTTCTGATCAACGTTGTTAATAACAATATTATAATGTTTGATCCATCAGATATTATGCATTAATTTTATTTCTGCCCAACGGTGATGTAAAATGTTTGCATAGATGACTTATATGTTTTAATTTGACCAACGTTGAGTTAAAGCATGCGATTTTGTGTACAAACGTTTCTCACTTACCCTGGTGTGGTTTCAGGAGGAAAATGCATTGTGAACATCGCGAACATCCCGACACTCATTGGGAGCAATTACCGTGTGTGACGGGAGAAATATGAAATGAAACTTGCGTTGGGAGAGGTCGACTTTGCCATCACCTCACCGTGTCCTACTGAACCAGAGGACCCGGTGAGAGGTGAAAATGAATCTGATGCTGATTTCGCTGCTCGAAAGCGTGATCATGCTGAGATAAGAATGAAATATGACCTTAAACATAGGCAATGGACTCTCTCCAACCGCAAGTGCTTGTTGGTGGCCAAGGCCACCATAGAAGAACAGATAAGGGGCTCAATCCCTGAATGTGCTATTGCCACAGAATATCTTGAGAAAATCAAGAGTCAGTTTACTGGTTCTACCAAGACCACAGCAAGTTCACTGATTAAGAAGCTTGTGAATGAAAAATACACTAGTGGTAGCATAAGAGAGCACATTTTAAAGATGAACACTACGGCATCTAAGCTGAAGGAAATGAATTTGAAGGAAGATGATTTCCTGATTCATTTAATTTTTGCTTCTTTGCCAAAAGAATATGACACCTTCATTGTGAACTATAATATGCAGCCCGAAAGATGGGGCATAGAAAGCCTTATTTTAATGTGTACTCAAGAAGAGGAGAGGATAAAATCCTCGCAAGGTGAATCTACCCATTTTGTAAAGAATAATAAAAGAAAAAACTTTAATGACAAGAATTCTAAACCACAAGCATTGTGAACTGGAGGGGCCGCAGCCCCTACTGCGTGTGATTGTGATATGGTACGACCATTGCATTCATATATTACTTTGCCATTGCTAATGCTAGCTAGTACATATCCTAGCTAATTTTTTTTATTTGTTTAGAAACTTTAATGTGGTATCCACTTCGTACTAAAACGATAGTTTGTGACAAGAAGGAATTAAAATGATACTAGGATCCTAGCGGATTTAGATTATTCTCTACTTTTGCAGCATACTAATAAGCGGTTTTAGTTTCGTTGTCATAATTAAGTTAAGGTAGCTTAAGTCTGACTAGATTTTTTATATAAAAGCACATTAACATACCTAACACCGAACATGTTAGTACTTTTTTAGAAGTTTTTTTTGTGTAAATTTGGTCAAACTTAATATAGTTTGACTTGAAAGCTAGAATTGTATTATTTGTTTTAGCATAGAGGCACAGTGGTAGTATATGACAGGAAGCAATTAATCAAAACCAATACAGTAGCGATTTCTAACGAGGATAATATAATCCGTGTGGAGCCTTGAGCCCTTGATTAAATTTGACCCATCACCCATGTCAAGGGCTTAAGGTAAGACACGCAAACAGTGAATCACTCATGTCAATGACTCGTTTCGCTGAAATTTGGCTTATGTTATTTATTGCGAGAGGAAAACACTATATATTCGCTGAAAAGTACTGCTAAAGTAGCGCTGCAGAACAGGACAACATATGTGGAAGTGGGACACCTGATACAAGCATGCATGGTTTATTCTTGTCCACGAATATACTCCTCAACTTGTGGAAAATATACTAATAGTATGCAGAAACGTACATGGGTGGCCATCAGCCAGCAGTGCTGTGGAGAACTTGTGGAACATGCATGCTGTGGAGACTGGAGTCTGGAGAGCTCCCCACCATCGTCCAACTAACTAGCGTATAGCGATCGTTGCATGCATTGCATATGGCCGCCCTGTTGCATCGGTGCAGACAGGTAGAAGCTGCTTTCACTCCCACACATCAATATCTCCGGTGGTCTCCGCTATGGCAGCGTCGTCGCCCCATGCCTCTGCCGACTGCCACCACCAGCTGCAGTGCAGGCGAGGTCAGCATTGGATTGGAGCTGAGGCCTTGTTTAGATACCATATTTCAGTCCTAAATTTTACTATACAAAAAGAAGATTCTCCATTACATCAAAATGCAAGCACATATTTGGAGTACCAAATATAGATGAAATAAAAAACTAATTACACAGTTTTGTTATACTTTGCAAGACAAACATTTTAAGCCTAATTAATTAATGTTTGGACAATTATTACCAAATAAAAACAAAATTGCTGCAGTGTAATGTGACACTTACTATGCAAATTTTGGTTCCAAATTTTGAAATCTAAACATGGCCTGAACCCGAACGGCGGCTGAGCCTGAAATGCATGCTTCGCTATTGGAGCCAACTGTCCCGGAAGGCTTTGCATTGCAGACAAGTTTTCTTTTCCTTCTTTTATTGGAGCCAGCTATCTGTCATTTCCTGGGGATTATTGACACTTAGCACTTTGGCAGTTGGCATTCAAGATCTAGAGTACCGTACAGTAGACACATGTATACTCTTCCTTGCAAGATGCAGCAAGGACGGACGCTGGTGGATGTGGATGCAATGCAGGGCAAGGCACTGATGGATCGATGAGCTGAACTGATGGTACTCAACCTCCTTTCACTGTGTCACATAAGGATCCACGCCACCAATTAACGCCTTGAGATAATTGTGACCCATTCTTTCCGTTCATGCATGTTTCTGTCACAGCATGGGTTGAATATTCAACTTGCACTAACGACTACTTTATTCTAGAGGGGAACTGATTGCTATCTGTCGGTACCAACAGTATGGGGTATCTACATCATTGATAATAAAAAATAAAACGACTAAGTCACAGCAAAACGTAGCCCACCTCAAACCGCATACCAGGTCCGTCTCGTACGAAGCCGGCTTGACGGAGCGCCTCGACCGCGCTCCGGCTCCGACTCGTACGAGGCACCCTCGACGGGAACGCCTCGACCGCGCCCCATCCCGCACGACAGGGCACCTCGACCACACTCCGACTCTCACGAGACTCGCTCGCCCGACGGAAAGACTCCGGCTCGCGTGACCCTGGGTCAGAGTGCTCGACCCCCTCACTTCACCTACCCCAGGACAAAAGTCAGAGCATTTAATGAGATTATCTACTACCACCAACCGGTATGGTTGCAACCAGGATCGACGTGGGAACAACGCCGGTGTCAGCCCTCACTGTTTTACTGCCCATCCCGTGATGGGAGGTGAAAGCTGTCACTATACACACCTTACTGTGCACTGTTTACCGTCGGTCACCCTCGAGGGAGGATACAACAAGGCCTGTATTCCACAATCTCGGAGATTCGGCCTTACCCGTTCGACATCGACCCGGCCTCGACCCAACCTCGACCCCCAGCACAGTTCAATAGGAAAAGAAATGACGGTATGGCCCGGCGCTCCAAGTCATTTCGTCGTCTCATCCTCTACGTCACCACGGTGTCCAGGGATGGCCAGCCATTCCCAGGGCACATCGCTACAGTCACCTCAACAGGGACCGACAAAACATCACCTCAGGACTCCCCGGCGTCCCGACCTCCTCCTACCCTATAAAAGGGCAGGCCAGGGCTCTACAACGGGCAACAGGCAAGACACAAGATAAAGATCAACATCTCAAGCAATCATCTTTGTACTCTTTTTCCTCTCTTTGAGACTTGGGCTCGCCGCCCTCTCTCGCAAGCTTGTAACCCCTACACTCTCTTCCCCCGCTGGACGTAGGGCATTCTTCTACCCGAACCAGGATAAACCCCCGTGTGTTCTCCTTGCATCACCATCCAGGATAGAGACACGCAGCACTCACTCGTCGGTTTAGGACCCCTCGGGACCGAACACCGACACTACCACAATGTGTGTGTGTGTATATATATATAAAACCCTACAACTCGCTACAAAATAACTTATTCTGTAGCCACTTTGAGTTACGATAATTGCTATGCTAATTTACGAGATTATAGTAACTCTTTACTATGAGATTTACTATAACATTATGGTAAATATCCTCATGTGTTATAGTAATTCAACTATCGTAAATATATACTGACATTGTCGTAAATTAGTATATAAAATTATCGTAAATAGAGGTGGCTACAAAATAACTTATTTTATAGCTAGCTATAGAGTATATATATATATATATATATATATATATATATATATATATATATATATATATATATATATATATATATATATATATATATATATATATATATATATATATAACTATTACCCTACAGCCGGCTACAAAATAACTTATTCTGTAGCCACTTTGAGTTACGATAATTGTTATGCTAATTTATAAGATTATAATAACTCCTTACTATGTGATTTACTATAACATTATGGTAAATATTCCCATGTGTTATAGTAATTCAATTATCATAAATATATACTGACATTGTCGTAAATTAGTATATAAAATTATCGTAAATAGAGGTGGCTACAAAATAACTTATTTTGTAGCTAGCTATAGAGTATACTCTCCCTATATATATATATATAGGGAAATTAACTCCTAGAGAGTAGTTACTTCCATGTTTATATCTCAAGATTTAGGGTGTATATGACCGAACGAAGCGTATATACATGAAGTATATGATCATACTAGACCATTTATGGTATTATATATGTCAAGCATGCATGCATACATAGAGTATATGGTCATACTTATTTTATATAGTACAGTAAGTGGCATTTTCGTAATATATTAAAAAGTATGGGTTCCTTTGAAATTTTTTCACGTAGAAAGATTTGGAGTATCTTAGTATGAGTATATAAACATACTCAAAGTGATAAATTAGTATGAACACATACTTAAGGTGGATTTTTAAAGATGGGAGTAACTACTCCTAAAAGTATAGAAAATGCACCATATATATATATATATATATATATATATATATATATATATATATATATATATATATATATATATATATATATATATATATAGACACATATACATATACAGCTAGTTATAAAATAACTTATTCTGTAGCCACTTTGAGTTACGATAATTGCTATGCAAATTTACGGGATTATAGTAACTTCTTACTATATGATCTACTATAACATTATGGTAAATATCCTCATGTGTTATAGTAATTCAACTATCGTAAATATATACTGACATTGTCGTAAATTAGTATATAAAATTATCGTAAATAGAGGTGGCTACAAAATAACTTATTTTTGTAGCTAGCTATAGAGTATACAATCCCTATCTATATATATATATATATATATATATATATATATATATATATATAGTTTTACTATATGGTACCTGGATACCAAATAACTATTCAGTACCCAGGTACCCAGGGCAGGCAAACAGGCCCATCCCTTCGTTCGGGCCTTAGACACATAGGCCCAGCCCAGCCCACCCACCCACCCACGCACCCACGACGTCGAGCGGCACAGCAGCTGGTAAGCTCACCCACAATTTCTATGCGGTTCCAATTTCCAGAATCCGGACCGTCCGCCCGCGCTCTTGTCGGCGCCACCCCGCACCCGCCGGCGCTGCGCCTCACCGGCACGAAGACGCTGTGATGCCCGTCAGCCGCCACGGGAGGAGGCGACGCCATGAGGAGTCGTCCAGCCGGGGGTAGGACGGAGCGGGGCAGGAGGAGGACGACGGCGACAGGTGGAGTTTTTTTTCTTTTTGAGAACGCGCGACAGGTCACAGGTGGAGGTGGAACGGAGAACGCTGGACAGGCCGCCAGGCCGACTGAATTGCGTTGGGCCGAACCGCTGTTTGATTTGGGTTTCGTCCGCCAGAAAGATTGGGCTGGGCTGGACACGATTTTTTATTTGTATATATTTTCAAATTCATTTTTGCATCCCCTCAATCAAAAAAAATCAAATTCATTTTTGCAAACTTACGTCCCTATCAAAGATTTGCAAAACTATAGTACTTCCGCTAGGGATGATAACGAATGGAGTTAGTCAGAATAGTCCCTTTCCCATTATCATTTTTATATTTTACCACGAAAATGAAATGAAAATTGATAAGACCCAGAATAGAAATAAAAACGGAGATCATGAGAATAAAAAAACCAATTCTATAAAATGAGCACCGCCCTCCTCCCCCGCGCTCCTCCCCGACCACCGCAGGCTCAGCATCAGGGGCCGCGTCTACCCGGCCATCCTCCCCGCCCGCGGCCACGCGGTGAGCGGAAAGGTCCGCATCCGCCTCTCACTCTCTACGCGCCAGCCGGAACCCGTCGCAAATACGGCGGAAATATGGAGGCGAAGGCCACCGAGACAGCTCCCGTCTGAATCCGTTGCCTCTGTGCTCCGTCCAGGTTCTCAAGGAGCTCACCGACAGGGAACTCCATGTGTTCGACATGTTCGAGGACGAGGAGTATGTGAAGACAACCGTCGAGGTCTCACTGGCTGTGAGTACGCTGCAACTGTATCTGCACCATCTGATTCTGATCGACTGCCCATGCTTACCTCGCATTGTTCTGAACTTCTGAACCTTAGTAGCTCAGATGGTTAATGGTTTCATTTTCAACGATGAAAAAAGATGGTCTGGGGGTTTTGCAGGATGCACCGGAGAAATCACTCGCCTACGCGTACATATGGGGCAACGAGCGTGATCCTGACCTCCACGGGGAATGGGATTTTGAGGTCTGACTGAATGTCACCGTATGATGTTCGTGTTTGTGTCTGTAATTGTATGGTGATTCGATTTGTATTGATGTCTCGGTTTCTGGTCTGTAGGAGTGGAGGAAGGTGCATTTGAAGGACTACCTCGAGATGACTCAGGAATTCAAGCAGGAACTCGGGCAATTTTAAACACTTCTCCCCTGGTTTGTAACTAAACAGGATCCTTGCAAATTACCATAGAATAATCTGTGTCATAGTATAGCCTCTTGTGCTCATATAGAGTCGACGAGTGATTGCTCCACGATGCATTTCTTCTGTGTTTTTGGAACATACAGATGTTACTTGAGCCACATCGACTCTTCTCTTCTGCCTGTTTTTGCTGTGTGTGCTGTCCTGTGAAGATTGAATTGGCTCTCAAGTTGGTAATGAAGAATCATTAAAAATGTGAAGCATCAGTTGGGTCTAAAGGAGTTTCAATGGAAGAAAAGGACTCACACATGGGGTCCAAATGAGTTGCAAATCAATTAGAAGCAACTGGAACCAACTGAAACTAATTGAACTACAAGCTGCCTAAAGGAGATTGAAACCAGTTGAAATATAGTGTAGACTTCTCCCTTGACCTCATGCTATTGATATGCATAAGTGTATTTTGCGTACTCTTGCATGCATAAATTGAGGGGGAGTTTAGTCTATATCTTGTGGGACTAAGGGTTTCTCTCAGATATATATTGTGCAGTCTTACACATGGAAAAAAGAAGGATGGATGGTTCCTTTGGATTCTTTGGGTGCCTCACAATTATTCTAGGAATTCTTGGTCTTTATAAACCAAGTGCTTCCAGTTTAGTATCGGATGCCCCAATCCTTAGTGGAACTAGATTTGAATAAGATGGCGAAAAGAATTGAAGAGTGAACTTTCATTGTTGCTTCTCCTCTATATAGCTCATCAAGTACATATGAATCCATCCCATTGATCACCAAAGATCTTGTCACAACAAAGAGTGGCAACTCCTAGTTCACAATTTGTAAAATTCATAAATTTTACCTTTTGATCTCTGTGTGAGTTGTCTTAGGTAAATAAAGAACTAGGAACCTAATATGGATCTTGGATAATCACAAGAGCTCAATTTCATCACATTTCATCAAGTGAGAACTATGGCCATCCAAATCATTAAGTCTCATTTTATGATGGTCATGACAATCAAAATTTATGCGGTAAATCTATCTACCTTGGTGGTGGTATGTATTTTGGCATAATTTTAGTCATTGCAAATTTGTTATGCCTTGACCAAGATATAGGATGAACTCCTCTTGACTCTTAAACCGATTCAAGTGCATTTCACAAGTAATTCTAGTACTTGATGCACATATTAAGGGGAGCCCATTCTATATCTTAAGTCTTTGAGACTAACCTTTTCTTCTAGTGAATTTGTGTAGTCTCTTGGTGAGAATGAGTTTCTCGTGGGTATGCTAAATTAACTCAATTCAAACAAGTAAAGTTATCTCTCATATTTATTTAGATTGCAATTTTATCTCTTAAGTAGCTACTCTTCATAATATAGCTTAAATTCCCTTGTTTGGACTTAATTGACCAATAGTGCATATGTTCTTGCCTTCCATATATATATGCACTGTCAAAAGGGGGGATTTAGTCTATGTTATGAGGTTTTGCAATTAGTGATCTACGTGCCTTCCACATCCAAAAGGGGTCACTAGTTGTGAAACTCTAGCTTGTGCAATTTAATGCTATCTCTTGTCTTTGTGAGCATTCTATAGGAGACATTATGAGATACAAGAATCTATTTCATCTTGGAGCTTGTACTCTGCTGGGTTGGATAGCCCTGGAAACAAGCTTTCCGGAAAGTCCAAGATCACTGAAAACGGAGTTCGGAGTAAAAAGTTATAGCACTTTCTGTCAGATGACCTATTCTGTTTCTAGGAGCTGCGGCAGTGCCGCTGGTCGGAGCGGCAGTGCCGCACATGTACATGTCATAACGGCTAGTTTTCGAACTGCAATGGCTAGTTTGTGTGGGATAGCTATAAATACCCATCACATGCCTCCTGATGAGACTACTGATGCTCCAAACATTCCAATTGACATGAACTTGTAAAGACTCGTTCAATTGGTGTCAAAATTGTGAAGATCATATTTTAGTTGGTATTGGTGGATAATCTTTCAATGTGGCATATCAAGAAATATGTCTTCAATTGGTATCTCAAAATGACAACAAGAGGTAGCAATAGATTTTCAATTAAAATCAAGCACAAGTTTGTGATACCTCCTATGATCAAGAAAGATGGGCACAAATGAAGTCCGTTTGCATTGTACTAGGCCCATCAAAGAACTAAATTCAAAATTTCATGATCATGGTAGAGATTATGAGGCTTAGAACAAAGATATTTCGCTCCATAAACTCTTGTATTACCTTTGTGCATCTAGGCCCTTACATGCTAGTGTGTGCAATATTTTGTCACACCATAAGTTTGTTCTTATGGTGACGATTATAGAATGAGTTAGATATTTGGTTGATACCTCTTGTGGTTATAAAGTGAGTTTGTCTCATGTAAAATTGTCATCTAAGTAAGGTATGAGCTAAATATGCTAACTTCTCAAGAATCTTGACTTAAAGTGTTACATACTTTGTTTGGTAGAAAACTCAGGAGAGAAATCCTATATGCTAAACTTTTATCTACCTCTTGCCTTCACTTGTCTACCATCATTTCTTCCTTTTGGTGGAGAGATTAATGCCAAAGGGGGAGAAATATTGGGGAAGAGTGTAAGGGAGAAGAGATTGATATGTGAATTTAAAGGGGTAAAAGGGAGGCATATAAGATTTTTTAAATTTTTTGTGTGATGTGTGCAATGATAATTTAAATTGATGCTCTTGATAAGGACCATATATGCTAGTGTGTGTTGTTCATTCCTTGAGTGGTAGTTGTTTTTATTTCTGTGCTGTTTTCAGTAGTGTGGCAATGCCGCACTCTGTCCCGGTAGTGCCCGTCCTGGAGCGGTAGTGCTGCACCTAGCTGGAACAACTCATTTCTTGAGTGCATGAACTGCCATGAGCATCACGGTTATTATGATAACACCTTGCACCTCACGGATGTTAAGATATAGGAGAGTTCCCACACTTCTTCTTGAATATGTACATTTGGCATTTGAGGCCAACATTTGAAATTTCATTCTACGCACACATTTAGGGGAGCTTGCTATATTATAGGATTCAAAATCTTATTATTTATTAATCTCTTATAAGCTTTAATTGTGTTGTCATTAATCACAAAAAAGAGAGAGATTGAAAGTGCATCTAGCCCTTTAGTGGGTTTTGGTGATTTGAATGACAACACCATTAAAGGTCTAATAAGTTTGCTACACTTATGGATTGTGTGATGAAAAGTGTATTAAAGGTTCAACAAGAAGTCAAACTTGATGATATGCCACAGTGTTGAAATGAAGGCCTAATTATATATTATTGTATTGGAAGATTATGGAAACTATCTAGTTCAAGCAAACGACAATAATGTAAATGGAGTTGATGAAATAGCTTCTATGTTATAGGATATCATAGTATCATGAGAAAGCAAGTATATTTGGCAAATGGTAAATAAGACATGAGTTAATAATTTTGTATTGGTCTCAATGATGGCTTGGTTTATATGAACAAGAAGAGTTTGATAGTGGATTAACTTTGATCTAGGATTGAAGAATGAATCAAGAATATGCCTATGTGAGGAAATGTCAAGCAAAGGTCAAACGACAAAGGACATGACTCATATTGGATATAAGTCGGTCTCTATGTTGGTTTGCTTGCATGGATAAAGATTTAGAAAAATCACTTTGCATTAATATGACCCAGCTAGAAGTATGCATTGTTCGCCTAAACGGCCGTTTAGTCCGTTTAAACACCGTTTAAACGGTAAACAGAAGTCAGATGTGTTGTTTAGGCCCTAAACGGTGAATTAAACGATTGGTCTGTTTAAATCCGTTTAAACCGTTCAATCCCGTCTAAACGGTCTAAACAAAATCAGATTAAACGTGAGAAAATGAGCTAAGTAACCATTTAATCCATAATTAAGTGAATTAAAAGATTACGTCTATCACAATCAATATGAAACTAATTAACATTGTAATTATATGAAGTGTTGTGGGATTTAGGTTTCTTCCAACAAGATTATTTCGTAGAATATTTGATTTTTACATGTGTAAATATGTATGGGTTCTAGCAAATTTTATTTTTACCTACGTAAATATGTATATTTTTATTGTTATTGTACAAAACCATTTATGCCGTTTAACTCCGTTTAAACACTGTTTAAACGGTCTAAACACTAAATGAAGGGTGACCGACTGTTTACCATTTAGCGTTTAAGAAAACATTGGAAGTATGAAGATAGAGATTGATGGAGTGTTAGGAGTGTCAAGCCAAAATAAAGAGGATTTAAGAAAATTATGAATTGGTTTGACCATATTGATGTTGATCCATATATGTCTCTATATGAGTTAAACTGAAGCTTGATTGATCTCAACATTCATATCTTGAAGATATTCAAGTAAGGATCACAATAATGAAGAAATGGGAGTATAGTTTGATAAGGTGAAGATAGTAAGGAAAGGGCTTCGAGAGAGCAGCTCCATCTGTTCTTCATCTTCTAGAGCACTTGGTTCGTGTTCAAGCTGGTGGATTATGTTTGTTACTTTTGGAGCTTGCTCCTAGCCAGTTAGAGCGTCGTCCGTGAGCTTGCCAACTTGTGTGGTAGCCCCAGGAGGTTTGTAATCACCTCAATCAGGTAGTGAAATCACCCCTCATCTTAAGAGTTCATTCTCTTGACTTGAGAACGAGAAAAGGGTTGAAAGAGACCCAAAGCCTCTGTAGCAACTTGAATAACATGGACATAGGCAAGCCTCAGTGACGAGCTGAACCACGGGATAAATCAGTGTCCCACTTATGTTCTTATGATTTGCATTGCTATACTTGTGTTTGTGGTGATTCTAGGGTTTGGTCTCGATCTACTTGTGCATAAGCTTCCGCTAACATCCAGATGGTGAAACAGGCTCTACTCTACCCTAGGAAGCTTAGGAATTTACCTGATCTAAATTTTCTTGGATAGATTTTGAATTGTGCACTCTAGTTTGTCTGCAAGTGCGGCAGCGCCGCTCTGGAACTGACAAAACCGCTGTCACTGTAGCGACACCAACGGTACTATAGCAAAACCACCGTCCGAAATCCGCCTGGAGGGTAATTTGACCGGTTTTGGAAAGTTCGAA